>JAVKPL010010292.1:0-42817 GCA_032173675.1 Gastrolobium villosum | reverse complement strand
TTCCATGATGTTTGTTTTCACCGTTGAACGAGTTCCTTCCGCCATCTTGAGGAAGTTTCTCTCAATGAAAAGAGCACCAAATGATACACTCAACAAATCACTAACACAAATATTAAAGGAATTATACGATGAACTTGATATTTTCAACGGAAATTTCGAGTATGCCGGTTACTCCAGAGAATATGCTAAAGGAAGAAGAAGAATTTGTTACAACAATATTCAATACCTATCCTTGTGGTCCCCCCTAATCTATAAAGCAACAGATTCCTCATAGAAGAAATTACTTGGGTGGGCTCATCAGCCTCTTGAACCCATTTATTACAAAACTACACTTTACTATTTATTGGGCCTTTTTCCCAGCCCGTTTGCCTTGCCCTTCAACCCACTATTGATGGCCCCCTTCCTCAGCCCACTGCTCCTGATGCAACGTGTCAGCGTACGAATCCCTGGAGCCATTTAGGTGTCCTTCTTTCCCTTCTCCCTTTCAGATGCGTGCCACGTTCATCCTCAACCTGTGTCCTTCTTTCCCTTCTCTCTTTCAACTGCGTGCCACCTTCATCCTCATCCTGGTCAAGCTGTCATCCTTGGCTCTCCTCCTGGACCTCCATATCTGCGGTCTCTGTTGGTGGGTGCGTATCAGATTTCCTCTTCCCCAAAGATTTCCAATTTCATGGAAAATATGGGTTTTGATGGAGCTTGAAGCCATGGGAACTTAGATTAAGATTTTCCCTTCATTCTTGGGTACATTGTGCTAAGGAATTACCTCTTTTTTCTTGTTTTCATGAAATTTTAAGAATTTTAGGTTTTGTGATGAATAATGCATGAAAATGTGAGTATTTTATAGATTATGATGGTTGTTTGTGGTATATTCATGCTGTATAGTTGATCCCAACGTTGATTTGAGCGATTTCCACAGATTGGAATCCATATTTGCTTGAGTTGGAGATTTGTGAATTTTTTACATTGAGGTAATTTATGGTATGGATAGTTAAAGAGTGATTTGGATATAGCTTCCTTTATTAAATATGCTTAGGATTGCTTACGATTGCTTCTTGATGAAAAACGAAAAAAAAAGAAATCACTATTTAGCTCACTATAGAAAATCATGGTTTTTTTGGCTATATGTCAAATTCGAAAAAAAAATGGTATGAGTAGTTGGGGGAAGATTTATAAGTGAGTCCTTTTGTTAAACTTGCTTGAGATTGGTTCCGTAAAAGAAAAAATTATGAAATTGCCATGTAGAACACTTTGATAAATTGCACTCAAAATCAAGTGTAGGTGTCTTGTATGTGTAATATTGGAAACTGAATGTGATAGATTAGTTATGTACTAATTGTCTTCACAATTTGGAACTAGGTTGATCGTGGTTCGGATTATTCGGACACGAGGTTTATTAGAGGACACTGCTTGCGAGGTAAGCTTTCAGTCCTTGAGGTTAATCCCTCGTTTGTTCCACCAAACTCCGAGGGAGGGTGTTGATATTATTTGTTTTATGCTGCATGTATATGAATGTATGTTTGTGTGCCAGACAAGACGGTGTTTCCTTGTGTGAGGCATAAGATGATGTTTCCTTATGCATAGTATGAGATGGTGTTTCCTTGCGGAATTCATACAGTTTATATTCTTTGGCCAGTAGGATTACATTATTGCACACTGCATTGTCATACATATTCTGATGCATGCATGAATTTTTATACTGTGCTTATGCAGAAATGAGCTTAGGGGTGGAGGAGCCCTCTAAGGGTCCCTAGCTGACTGAGGTAATTATATTATCTCACCCCGCATTATAGAGACTATCATTTCCGGTACAGGAGTTGATGTTGTTGAGGCATCGCGTGGCAAGAGGCCAGAGGAGAGATACTATCTGACATGATAATGTGATTTGATTGATATGCTGATATGTATTTGGCATGGTTTAATTTTGGATATGATCTATATGCGATGTCATTATTTTGGATATGTATCTATATGTCATGTCATTATTTTGAGAGCATAGGTGATGTCTATGCCATGCTGCTAGTCTGTATATGTTGTAGTGATGCATAGTCAGGTCTATGTTACTTATTTAATTGCATCTCTTTTGTTTATATGATATAATTATTTAAGTAACATCATGGATATTATATGGAGATAATATTACTACGAGACAGCCTATGCCGTCTATGTAGCATCGACACCGACACGGGACACGTGACACGATACGACACGACACGACACTTCGACACGTTAATTCTAAAAAATGTTAGATTTCGACAAGTTAGGACATGTTTTGATATTAAATAATAATTTTAATTTATGTAGTAATATTATATTTAATATTCAATAATTTAACAAAAAAATAAAACTAAACTTGTAATATTTATCAGTTTTGCAAAGAAACATAAGATATCCCAAATATTTATATTAAACTCAATAAAATGGAAATCGTAATCCAACGAATCTAATAGTTGGAACTAAAAACTCAACGCAACGCAATCTTTGAACCTTTTTTGAATTTCTATAATGCGTTTTTGAGTGTTGGGGAGTGTGGGAGTGTCGGAGAGTGTCGGACACGACACGTCTGGGTTTTTGAAGTGTCGATGCTTCATAGTATGTCGTGGATGGTTAGGCAAGATGTTTATTCATTTTTGTAGCATGCTTGTATAATGGTAAATAGTTAATCAGGTGAAAATTTCTAGGATGGGAACTAATCCTAATAGTTTGAAAAATAGACGGAATGTCGTTAGCGAAATGTAAAAAGAGTAGATATGGTTGCAATACATAAGTAAAAAGAAAAAAGGTTAACTAGTTAGCTTCCACATTTAATTTATAAAGTATATTGTGCGTATTATCATATGAAAGTTAATTAATCGGCTGCAAATAGGGCGTTACATGTAACAGCCCGTTGTACACCGGTATTGTTTACATTAATTATGATATTAAGCGCAGTTACAATCACAGCAATTCATTTATAAAAATGAGGATAAACTTTTTCCGATTATTACGCGAACAGTAGAAGTATAAAAAGCGTAATAATAAAAAGTTGTGATCGTAACTGAAACACTAGCGGAAGACTTACTTAACTATTTATACACTTTATTTTATCACATACAAGATACTAAGGGGTTCCCATAAACCCACTTAGCCAATTCCTCACTTTTTACGTTTTTACAACTTAACCGGACTTGCTAATTTGTTTTTCTATGAACAAAAACTAAAAATCCAAACTTAATCTCCAGATTATCTTTTTTCCTTATTCAATTACCTTTCTAACAAGCTATCACACACTCGATTCCGAGCTCGTGAGCTCCGGTTATCGCCGTTTGAAGTTGGACAAACAACATTGCCTACCAACTCCAAAACAGCCTAAAACCTCCAAACTTCACTGATTAAACTGTACCTAACCACAAGGACACTGCCTCTCAAAATTTTACACCATAAACTAGACGCCTCAAACTTCGATTTGATATATCGTACGCTTAATTTGACCAAGTAACGAAGCGGGAATTAATTTCCCAACACAGACCCGAATCTGCCCACTGGTGCTGGCCAGAACAGGGCAGTGTGTGACGACAGCTCCCATGGACTGCGCACACCACAAATGAACCTAGGCTTTTAACACAACGTAGGGGACATCTTAAGCTTCAAAATGGCGTATGGCACGTCCCAATCGGACCACTATGGAGAGAGATACGCTCCTCCAAAGTTCACCCAAAAACTGTCAATTCTACAGAAAATTCGCCAGAGTTTCCTTTGTATTTCCAAGAATTCCCAAATTTGCATAACCTGTTTAACACCACTAATACACCTGAAATCCAGCAAAATCCAATGGGTGGCACACACAAGGACCAACAACGCCTTGGGGCACTTACAACCCAATCCAATATACACTTAAAACATAAACAGTTTACTTTCAATTTCATGCATAAAACATAATACGGATAATCATAAACCTATAATAGGCCTAAAGCCCTTCCATCATATTACATACATCCATGGTACATTTACAACACTGGATTACTATTGCATTTACAACTTTAACTTTAAACTACAATTATTTACATATTACATTTCACTTGCCAAATAAATCCATAAACTAAAATAACATGATAGCTAAACTCTACTCCACTGCTCCACTCGTCATCATGCGGGCTTCTTGCCCGCTGCTCCATATCCACTAGTACATCCTGAAATAATGCCCCGAGACGGGGTGAGATATACGGATATATCTCAGTAACCAAGAGGTTCTGGAGAAAACTCCGCCCAATGGTTCACTTCGATGTATATAAATAACATAAAACAACATCACTGTTATAAAACGGGATAAAGCAAGGGATTTAGAGAAAGGGGGAATATATCAGAACAACTACGACATGCGGGATGGTAGCTACCAATACCACGCCATGCCCTCGGCTATACGCCTATGGGTACTACCCCTGGCGTGTTCAGAGAACAACCCACCAAGGTACCCCTTCCAACCATATACACCCGAGACAACCTAGTGTGCTCCTATCCGGATAACACACTACGACCCTGGGTCAACTGGAACTCCCTCTCGGAGACCTATCCAGTGGCAGTCCGGAAACACTTGCCCGAAGGCTAAAAATATCTACTGGCCAGAGATCTCGTACATAAGTACCCACTGTGATAATGCATATGCATGCTCATGCTGTTCTACACTACTCATACACACTTCCTACCGTTGCCATCAACTAGCAAGGTGGAACACAAAAGGGGAACAAGCCCCAGTACCAAGAGGTTACCTTTCTTTTCCCTTTCACTGAGCTCCGCAGAACCCACTTACAGCTTGATTCTCCGGGAACGCCTCAATCCACTTGATCCAGGACCAAGGGCAATCCACTGTTTCACTGTTCCACGTACGGCAACCTGTACAACCATGCACAGCCATCAGTTTCAGTCAAAATGCGTCAAAACGCGAAAACGTCAGATTTCCTCTCCCCTCCACTAAGGGTTCGGCCTACATAGTGTTATTTTGGGTTTTATTTTTCTAAATTTTCTTTCTCATTTTATTTCACTTACTTAGGTTACCCAAAGGCTAGTTCAATCGCCGTTTTACGGTTTTACGACTTTTTCGCAACGTTTTGCGAATTATTACACTTTAGGCACATTTTGCCACTTTCAACACTTATCATTTTTACATTGATTCTTCCACATGCCAATCACCACACAACCCATCTAATAACTTTTCCATCACACAACACAACACCAAAGTGTTCTAAAACATCAATTTGCTCAATTGTACATAAATGGCCTAATCTTGGTTAGTCCAAACCAAGGATTTCCACTCAATTCCTATGGCCCACAACTCACATAATCACTTTCTAACATCATATAATCACACTACAATTCACTATACCACACATTAACACAAAACTCAAAAATTCCATTTCATGCATCAATTTTTTTCTAAGTTAAAAATCCATTTTTTTCGCTTAAAATTTTCATTGCATTTCTAGCATTAATACATCATTCTAAGACATTATCATCTAATAGACATTTTCCATTTGAGCTCTCTAACACCACATATCACAAAATCCCTCTTTAGGGGCAATTATCACAACTCAAAATTTAACCAATGAAATGTTGAAATAACTTACCCAATTGCACGGTATATGGCTCCACCTAAGCATACTCCACCATTGGAGCATTTGAAATCAACATAATCACCCTTTTTTGCATGAAAACCGAAATATAAATGGTGGTGGATCTCCTCCCACACTCAATTTCAAGACTCAATAGTGGTACCAATGGATTCAGAAGGTGTTTTCCATCAAGATTCAACACAAACTTTGTTGAATTTGGTTGAGAATTGGTTGGTTTGTGAGAAAGGAGAAAAATGGCACAACAATGGTGGAAAGAAAGCTGTTGGCAGCGGGAGGAAAGGAGGAGCACGGGTGGAGAAAGAAGAGAAACAGGGCCATTAAGTGGTTAAGTGACTTTTAAGTGGGTACCGGATCCCACGTGATTTAAAACTCATCCGAATTTCCCTCCGATCATCACTAAAATTCACAATTTAAAAACCTAATGAGAAATTATAATTTTTCATCTTAACAAAATCCTTTAATTTTACTCTTTCAGATAAAAATTTGGAGCTTTCCGGTTGTTCGGAAAAACACTGCTTTAAGGTACAGCGCGCTCCGTTGACAAACTTCCACAAATTGACTTAAATTCCTCAAATTTTATCAGAAATCATATTTCCTATTTCTATGGACCATTTAAAATCAATATTTGAAACCTAGAGCTCAAAATTCCACTGGCACGTTTTACGGTGCAATCTGACTGCAGTATTTTTACCCACGAAAAACACTATTCACTGATTTTTCTGAAACTTGCCTATCCACTCAATTTTTCGTTCTGAATCCATTTCCAGGCTTATTTTTATCATCTGAGACCTCCTGCTCAATTTTTTACCTTCCTAGGGTTGCGTGTTGGCTAATTACCGTTTTGCCCTTTCTTTGTATTTTGGCCTAATCTTTGGGATTTTCACTAATCCTTCACTTAATTTCTCACTTAACACTTTAATTACTTATTTTAGAATTGTGAGGTGTTATAATCACCCCACCTTTTAGAATTTTGTCCGCAAAATTACTTTTTAACGGTCCCGTAACACGGGGTGTAATCGAAAATCTCATCCCTGTGGTATCCATGATTACTGAGTCCTTCACAAACTTAATAACTTCGGGTATCTGACCCCTTAACTCATTATATCTTTCACTGTTTCCTTAACCCACTGTTGCTTTTTCACTCACTGTAATTCATCATATACCCATTTTACACATGTCATTTATGATGCTACGACCTTCAATTCGCAATACTTTAAGCTCTTCACGGCTTACGGTTACACTTCCACCAATTTATAGGTAATAGACGACCATATCACAATTTTTCTGTCTCAGTTCATCTCATTTTCATCTTCATCTGTCTTTCGGACCCAAAGCCGTTTCCAAAAATCTCTAGTTGTTTCCATAATAGGCCTCAACCGTTCTCATATATCTTCACACTTTCTTTAGCACTTAACTCTTTTCGCTGTCCTCATTGTTTCAACCATACTCAGACATACTAGTCCTTTCCATTACTGTCACTGCTCTTATGATTTCATTGTTTTCTTAGCTTTCACCGAAGCACATCCTTTCTAGTTTCAAGGGCACTTTGTCGTTTCTTATGATTCCGACTCACATTAAATTCTACACTCATATACTTTATTTTTCCTTGTCACGTGTCTTTACCTCTTCTTAGGTACTCATAACCATATCTTTCTCTTCACGATACGAAATTTACAATCCTCACAATAGTTTATATTTCCGATTAGCCTTTTAAGGTTCTTTAACCACAATACACTCCTGAAATTTTTTTTTATATCTACTAACCATATTCATAATTTACTCTCACTGTTACTCTTTTCGTTAACTGAACCACCTCAACTTTATCAACTCAGTCAGCTCAACTCTATACTCAGACGTCTCACGGTCTAAACACAACACTAATCAATGACCTCCATATCGAGGACTCATGCTTAATATTTTCACCCACTAACTATTTTCAACTTTCATTCCACTCCGATGTTATAACTTAACCATATGTTCCACTCATTTATACATCTTTCTCGTAATCATAATCATTTAATCCTGGATGTCAAACTCAAAATACTATTACTTTACAGCTTTACTCACTTCCACTTAACACTTTGGAACAAATCAATTTCCGACCCACTTCACTATTAACTGATGGACTATTCAAAATGCCATATCTCTCATATACAAGTCCTATTCACTAGGAATCCTTGACACTTAATTATCAAATCACTTAAAATCAATTCCATTATTGCCACCACTTCTATAATTTACCCCCAGTTGGTATATCAGTCTCTTAGAATATTCAAAATTACCAAAAACACTCGTCCATATCTCATTAGTACTTAATCAAAACATCATCAATCATGGTGCATTTTCCACACACTTTCCACCATAAGTGGCATATGCGATTACATACAACATTTCTCAACCTACTTTACCAGCAAAACCAAGCTATTCACTTTTTGGTAATCAATTACAACTATAGTTCTCATCTATGAACACACGTTCGCACTTGACTCTATTTCAATTTATCTTTTCCTTAGGGCTCACACTTTACTGTTTTAACCTGAAATCTTGATCATCACTAGCCTTCCTAGAAGGACACTTACTCATTCTGTCAACTTTAACTCACTTATCATCCCTTTTTGGTCATAAGACGAGGGTTCCAACTAACTTACTACTTCACTTAGAGACAAAATTTATTTCATCAAACTTTCTTTACACCCACAATAGTGCTTCACTATCACACTTCGAAGTTCTTGCACACTAAGCCACAACTCTTATATCCAAACCTGACATACTATTGTCCATTTACAAATATATAACCTCGCATCTTGCGTTAACCATATGGAAAAACTCTCCCAATACAGTGGGTAACAACATTCACAGGTTTAACCCCTCGAGCTCTTGCTGTCCTAAGGGCCCCAGATGCCATGACTCACCGATCAGAGAATCCACCCATATGATCCATGCCGTAAAAACGACTTACTACTAGCTGTCTCTATTCTAAGGCATCCCCCCAAATGTTTCTTCTTTGAGCAATTACATAAATTATCTCCACCATACTAACCGTTACACCAATGTGGAATACTTCCTCATTTCTCATTACTCATATCAAATACTACTAGTCTCCGGGAACTTAACCCGCACCGAGATAGCTATACACTCCTGGCACATAGGCCCCCACTGAGATCTCCCTACTATCAAATCATATTGCATGCACCCAGTGAACAGAGAAATTTATACTCATAATACATCTGTATATAACAGCAAACTGGTACACCGTGCACTCCCGATCACACATGAACCCAGTCCATTTGGTGTCTGTATCACCTCTGTATATAACATCAAAACTGTTCTGTATTACCACATGGGCTGCCCCCATAATCTTAGTAGTAGTGGTATAATATACACCTGTTACATATAAGTTAATTCATCTTACTCTCTCGTGTCATTCTTCTCACTGGTAGTTTACTTTCGTTTCGGTTACCCTCTGACCTGGTTTATAACATAATCACGGTTATAATAATCCACATTCTCTTCGTAATTTCGTACACGTTTTCTAACTCGTAATAGTTCCTTCTGTCTTGTTACCGTTCAGTCCATAGTCCATTATCTCTTCCTTGCTTATTCTTCTCACAGATTGTTTACTCTTTCACTTTGACTAATCACTTGCCATGGTTCATAACATAATCCCTAATCCATAATTGCTAAATTTTCTTAAAGTTCTGTACACATCTCAATTCTCTCAGTATAAGTTTCACATTTCCCATCACACAGGGATCTTCCAATCATTTTCGTCGAATCACAGATAACTACTTCACCTCAATCCTTGCACTGAATTTTATACCTCAGTTCACTAACAAATCTTATCATTTTCATCTTGAATTACACGAACTCTTTTGCTGACCACATTTCCACACTCTCTGCACACTTTACACATCAGTTCTTTCGCCACTTAATTTCACATTTATTACACTTGCACACACTAACCACACGGTTTCACATTAGGTTGTACATTATTCATTCTTGCTAATCATAAATCTCACCTTATTGTTATACAACAATAACTCGCAAAATCATGCCATCATTCTAGTCCATTGCATGCTACGGCTCACATAACATGCGCTCAATACTGTAGAGCAACTCATCAATTTTCCTTGATCACTTCCACCTTTGGTGGTTGTATCTCTTTACCTTGTAAATACCTTTACTCCGTCTATCACTCCGTATCAAATACCAATATTTTCATAAGTGCACTACTATTAGTAGTACATATACATATACCACCAGATCGTAATTTCTTTACAATTCTCATTACTTTCGTACATCATCTCAACCATCCTGTTCCTTTATCACTGATACGCCTGCCAATCTGAGTCGACCTCCACTAACTGCAATAGTGTCTTCATGGTACATAGATCTTGTGTCATCCATGGCAATTCCTTCACTTTTCCTCATACATATTTCACATAATAATATACTCATCATTGGTTCACCTCACTTGTGTTTACAACACTACCTCTTTATGGAATTCACTCCCATATTTCAACATCTCTCACGTTATCAATCTATCAGCATCATACTTTCAAGTGGTCAAATCTCGTAGGATTACTCATCGAATATTCTATTTGCTTCTCTGCTTGGACCATCCCAATTCATTCAAGTGCACCGCACTTGTCCTGGTCTCATAACTGCTAATCAAACATGACGTGTTTAACTCACGCATACGAATATCTGTTCCCTTTTCTCAATAATTCTTCAGGTTCAAAACCTCTCGCCTTGATGAAGTCTATTCACCAAGACCACTTGTACATAACTGTCTTACTATACTACACATATACTTGGAATTTCACCAATCTCATAAGCTCATCTCTGTTATATGTTTATCTTTCATAGTACTGCAAAGTTCGTCTATGCTCATATTGTACATATCATAAATTGTACACCACTGTTGCTTATAATACACTTTTCTCTTGACTTTCATCGAAGTCAGATATAATATTTATGTCTGTTCTTTTATGCCTTCTAATATTCATACTTGACTTACTGCCATCCTTTGTCCATGGAGCAGTTAACACTGCAGCCACAACATCAGGCTAAAGACTCACACTCGGTGCTTCAAGGTTACTACGCAGGCTTCTTACGATGACCACACATGTAACACAAAGGAATGGGTTGATCAGACCCACACTAAGGAATTACATATACAGTAATCGATAAGAATCTACATACAACTATGTAGCACATAACACATCTATATATATATATTATCAGAGTTCCCTAACAAAACTGCTCTGATACCATAAAATGTAACAGCCCGTTACGTACCGGTATTGTTAACATTAATTATGATATTAAGCGCAGTTACAATCACAGCAGTTCATTTATAAAAATGAGAGTAAACTTTTTCCGATTATTACGCGAACAGTAAAAGTATAAAAAGCGTAATAATAAAAAGCTGTGACCGTAACTGAAACACTAGCGGAAGACTTTCTTAACTATTTATACACTTTATTTTATTACCTACAAGATACTAAGGGGTTCCCATAAACCCACTTAGCCAATTCCTCACTTTTACGTTTTTACCACTTAACCGGACTTGCTAATTTGTTTTTCCACGAACACAAAATAAAACTACAAACTTAGATCTCCAGGTTATCTTTTTTCCTTATTCAATTACCTTTCTAACAAGCTATCACACACTCGATTCCGAGCTCGTGAGCTCCGGTTATCGCCGTTTGAAGTTGGACAAACAACATTGCCTACCAACTCCGAAACAGTCTAAAACGTCCAAACTTCACGGAATAAACTGCACCTAACCACAAGGACACTACCTCTCAAAATTTTACACCATAAACTAGACACCTCAAACTTCGATTTGATATATCGTACGCTTAATTTGACCAAGTAACGAAGCGGGAATTAATTTCCCAACACAGACCCGAATCTGCCCACTGGTGCTGGCCAGAACAGGGCAGTGTGTGACAACAGCCCCCATGGGCTGCGCACACCACCAATGAACCTAGGCTTTTGACACAACGTAGGGGACATCTTAAGCTTCAAAATGGCGTATGGCACGTCCCAATCGGACCACTATGGAGAGAGATACGCTCCTCCAAAGTTCACCCAAAAACTGCCAATTCTACAGAAAATTCGCCAGAGTTTCCTTTGTATTTCCAAGAATCCCCAAATTTGCATAACCTGTTTAACATCACTAATACACCTGAAATCCAGCAAAATCCAATGGGTGGCACACACAAGGTCCAACAACGCCTTGGGGCACTTACAACCCAATCCAATATACACTTAAAACATAAACAGTTTACTTTCAATTTCATGCATAAAACATAATACGGATAATCATAAACCTATAATAGGCCTAAAGCCCTTCCATCATATTACATACATCCATGGTACATTTACAACACTGGATTACTATTGCATTTACAACTTTAACTTTAAACTACAATTATTTACATATTACATTTCACTTGCCAAATAAATCCATAAACTAAAATAACATGATAGCTAAACTCTACTCCACTGCTCCACTCGTCATCATGCGGGCTTCTTGCCCGCTGCTCCATATCCACTAGTACATCCTGAAATAATGCCCCGAGACGGGGTGAGATATACGGATATATCTCAGTAACCAAGAGGTTCTGGAGAAAACTCCGCCCAATGGTTCACTTCGATGTATATAAATAACATAAAACAACATCACTGTTATAAAACGGGATAAAGCAAGGGATTTAGAGAAAGGGGGAATATATCAGAACAACTACGACATGCGGGATGGTAGCTACCAATACCACGCCATGCCCTCGGCTATACGCCTATGGGTACTACCCCTGGCGTGTTCAGAGAACAACCCACCAAGGTACCCCTTCCAACCATATACACCCGAGACAACCTAGTGTGCTCCTATCCGGATAACACACTACGACCCTGGGTCAACTGGAACTCCCTCTCGGAGACCTATCCAGTGGCAGTCCGGAAACACTTGCCCGAAGGCTAAAAATATCTACTGGCCAGAGATCTGGTACATAAGTACCCACTGTGATAATGCATATGCATGCTCATGCTGTTCTACACTACTCATACACACTTCCTACCGTTGCCATCAACTAGCAAGGTGGAACACAAAAGGGGAACAAGCCCCAGTACCAAGAGGTTACCTTTCTTTTCCCTTTCACTGAGCTCCGCAGAACCCACTTACAGCTTGATTCTCCGGGAACGCCTCAATCCACTTGATCCAGGACCAAGGGCAATCCACTGTTTCACTGTTCCACGTACGGCAACCTGTACAACCATGCACAGCCATCAGTTTCAGTCAAAATGCGTCAAAACGCGAAAACATCAGATTTCCTCTCCCCTCCACTAAGGGTTCGGCCTACATAGTGTTATTTTGGGTTTTATTTTTCTAAATTTTCTTTCTCATTTTATTTCACTTACTTAGGTTACCCAAAGGCTAGTTCAATCGCCGTTTTACGGTTTTACGACTTTTTCGCAACGTTTTGCGAATTATTACACTTTAGGCACATTTTGCCACTTTCAACACTTATCATTTTTACATTGATTCTTCCACATGCCAATCACCACACAACCCATCTAATAACTTTTCCATCACACAACACAACACCAAAGTGTTCTAAAACATCAATTTGCTCAATTGTACATAAATGGCCTAATCTTGGTTAGTCCAAACCAAGGATTTCCACTCAATTCCTATGGCCCACAACTCACATAATCACTTTCTAACATCATATAATCACACTACAATTCACTATACCACACATTAACACAAAACTCAAAAATTCCACTTCATGCATCGATTTTTTTCTAAGTTAAAAATCCATTTTTTTCGCTTAAAATTTTCATTGCATTTCTAGCATTAATACATCATTCTAAGACATTATCATCTAATAGACATTTTCCATTTGAGCTCTCTAACACCACATATCACAAAATCCCTCTTTAGGGGCAATTATCACAACTCAAAATTTAACCAATGAAATGTTGAAATAACTTACCCAATTGCACGGTATATGGCTCCACCTAAGCATACTCCACCATTGGAGCATTTGAAATCAACATAATCACCCTTTTTTGCATGAAAACCGAAATATAAATGGTGGTGGATCTCCTCCCACACTCAATTTCAAGACTCAATAGTGGTACCAATGGATTCAGAAGGTGTTTTCCATCAAGATTCAACACAAACTTTGTTGAATTTGGTTGAGAATTGGTTGGTTTGTGAGAAAGGAGAAAAATGGCACAACAATGGTGGAAAGAAAGCTGTTGGCCGCGGGAGGAAAGGAGGAGCACGGGTGGAGAAAGAAGAGAAACAGGGCCATTAAGTGGTTAAGTGACTTTTAAGTGGGTACCGGATCCCACGTGATTTAAAACTCATCCGAATTTCCCTCCGATCATCACTAAAATTCACAATTTAAAAACCTAATGAGAAATTATAATTTTTCATCTTAACAAAATCCTTTAATTTTACTCTTTCAGATAAAAATTTGGAGCTTTCCGGTTGTTCGGAAAAACACTGCTTTAAGGTACAGCGCGCTCCGTTGACAAACTTCCACAAATTGACTTAAATTCCTCAAATTTTATCAGAAATCATATTTCCTATTTCTATGGACCATTTAAAATCAATATTTGAAACCTAGAGCTCAAAATTCCACTGGCACGTTTTACGGTGCAATCTGACTGCAGTATTTTTCCCACGAAAAACACTATTCACTGATTTTTCTGAAACTTGTCTATCCACTCAATTTTTCGTTCTGAATCCATTTCCAGGCTTATTTTTATCATCTGAGACCTCCTGCTCAATTTTTTACCTTCCTAGGGTTGCGTGTTGGCTAATTACCGTTTTGCCCTTTCTTTGTATTTTGGCCTAATCTTTGGGATTTTCACTAATCCTTCACTTAATTTCTCACTTAACACTTTAATTACTTATTTTAGAATTGTGAGGTGTTATATCATGAATAATAAGCAATAAACAAGACTTAGTATACCATCATGAACACTACAAAAAGCATGGCAATAACATCATGCAATATGTTCATGACCTAAGTCTCAAAATACTAATGTCATGCTATGTGCAATCCATAGTCCTCCTCCAAAATGTCATGCAATCCCAATGCACCGCATGCAAATCCACAGTCCACTAAGCGGGCTTCTTGCCCGAAGCTCCTCCTGGCTCATAGTGACCTGAAATGTGGTCCCCCAAACACGGGGTGAGATATACGGATATATCTCAGTAAACCAATGGAGCTAGAGGCTCTCTCCACTCCATGGCTCACTCAAATGTATAAATATGACATCATGTAATATGCAAGCAATACAATATCACCAACCAACTGGAGACAACCCAAGAACATCCACGCATGGATTCATGTTCAAGGACTCCATCATATAACTCCCGAGACAATCCTGGCGCCTCTCCCATGGTTGAGAAGACTCCATGGCAAAACCCAACCGGAACTCCTCATGAGCCCTATCCGGCGGATGTCCCACGTTTGGATCATCCTGGTGCCGCTCCCAGAGTCGACCCCACGGCAAAACCCGACTGGCATTCTCACACGGATGAACCCAGCGGATGTCCAAACTCCACACGTCAACTGGCCTGTGACCAAACAATTTTCACAAAATCCAAGCAATATGCATACAAGCACATAATCACACAATGGCATAACCACATAATCCAACCACTACCTTCCACTAGGTGTGGTGGAGCACACAAGGGATTAAACCCAAGTTCCAAGGGTTTACCTCAACACTAGCAAATCCGTTCCAAACGTAAGCTCCAAATCAACCTTTCACAATCACGTCCGTGTGAGGCACCCTACAACAATCATCAAATCCAAATTACACCAAACCTCAATTTTCATGAAAATTCCTCAAATTTTCCTAAGTTAAAAACCTAACTTTTTCACCAAAAATTATCATAGCATTTCTAGCTTACAAGCATGATTCTAAGGCCTTGTCATCTAATAGCATTTTTCCATTTGGGCTCTCTATCATCACACATCTAAAATTAAAGGTTTAGAGCATAAATTCCTAGATCTACAAAATCAACCACAAAAATACCACAAATATACTCACAATCAAGTGTATTCTCACCACCAAGGCTCCACTAAGCCAAAGGAAGACCAAAGCTCCAACAAAACTCCAAGAACACAAGTGGGTCGGATCTGTTTTGGCCGAAAAACGCAGCCAAGAGATGGATTCAAGGCTTGTAAGTGTTACCAATGGATCTAGAAAGTTGTTTACAATAGATTTCAACACCAAAATCAAGGGATTTGGTGAAGAATTGAGAAAATGGTGAGAATGTGAAGAAGTGGGTGTGTTTTGGTTTGCAAATGGTGAACTCACGGGAACAAGAGGAAGAAGAAGGAAAGAAGGGCGTGGGAAGGGTGTGGGGCCAAGTGGATTTTGGTCCCGCGGGTCCCACACGCGATCTAACTTTAACCTCGATAAAATTTCTGATCATAAATTCTAAATCTACATATTTTTCCAGTCCATGTCATATTTTTATTTCCCCAAAATATTGATAAAAATTTCACACCTATCGGTACACTCACACCACAGTATTTAACACTTAAAAATCATTATTCATCAATTTTTCCCAAATTTGCCTATTCACTCAATTTTCCGCCCTGATTCCATTTCCAGCATTATTTTTGTCATATGAAATCTCTAACTCAGTATTTATGCCTCAGAATACACGGCTGGTCAATTACCATTTTGCCCTTTTTGCCCATTTTTGCCATAATTCTTGGATTTTCACTAATCCACCAATTTTCCTTTCACATTATAATATTAAAATTCACATTTAAATATATGAGGTGTTATATACACCCCACCTTTTAGAAATTTTGTCCGCAAAATTAAATCATACCTGCTCGCTAACTCAGGATACAGCCGGAGAATCTCGTCCTCCCGCTCCCAAGTAGCCTCCTCAGGTGTGCGGCCTTCCCACTGAATCTTCAGCATGGGAATAATCTTACTTCTCAATCGCTTTTCACTGCGGTCCAATATTGCAATAGGACCGATGGGAGTCTTCAAGTTCTCCCTGATTTCAATATTATCCGGCATCACCACATGTGATTCATCCGAAACATAACGTCGCAACTGCGACACATGAAAAACATCATGTAAATTAGATAATTGCGGGGGTAAGGCAAGCTGATAGGCCACCAATCCTACTCTTTTCATAATTTGATATGGCCCAATGAACCGTGGACTCAGCTTCCTCACATCCAACGCACGGCCAACACCTGTGACCGGAGATAACCGTACAAAAACATGGTCACCTTCCTCAAATTCCAGTGGTCTATGCTTATTGTCATAGTAGCTTTTCTGCCGATTTTGTGCCTGTTTCAATTTTTCTCTGATCATTTCAATTTGCACCATTGTTTCCTGCACAAAATCCGGACCAAATCTTTCTTTATCGCCTACCTCAGTCCAACAAGTGGGCGTACGACACCTCCTGCCATACAAAACCTCATACGGTGCCATACCCAGACTGGAATGAAAACTGTTGTTATAAGAAAATTCCACCAATGGTAAGTACTTATCCCAAGCATTACCTTGTTCCAGTGTGCATGCTCTCAGCATATCCTCAAGTGTCTGTATGGTCCTCTCAGTCTGACCATCAGTCTGCGGGTGATAAGCAGTGCTCAGTCGAAGCTGAGTGCCAAAAGCCTGCTGCAAAGCTCCCCAAAAATGTGAAGTAAACTTCGGGTCCCGATCACTGACAATGCTAATCGGTATCCCATGTAGTCTAACAATCTCCTTTACATACAATGTAGCCAACTTCTCTGTGGTGTAATCCACTCTTACTGGTAGAAAATGTGCAGACTTCGTAAGTCGGTCCACAATAACCCAAATCGAATCGTAACCAGCTTGAGTTCGCGGCAATCCCACAACAAAATCCATTGAAATACTCTCCCTTTTCCATTCAGGTATGTCCAGCGGCTGAAGTAATCCAGCAGGTTTCTGATGCTCTATTTTTACTTTTTGACAAACCAAGCACTTAGACACGTACTCGGCAACATCCCTTTTCATCCCAGGCCACCAGAACTTAACTTTCAAATCTTGGTACATTTTTGTGCACCTGGGTGGATAGCATATTGACCCTTATGGGCCTCAGTCATAACTTCCTCTGCAAGTTCCTTGGGCACAACAATCCTGCCCTGATATAATAATAATCCCTGTTCATTAACAGATATGCCACTCTGGCCTTTCAAATACTTTATACTTTCATTGCGAATCTGAGTCTCTTTAATTTTCTCGTGCAACTCGTTCTCAATCCGAGTCAACTCCATATCACACATTCTTCCTGCAAAGAAATCCGTTATTTTCATGTCACGAAATTGCTCAATCACTTCATTGTCCCACATCATCATATGAGATAAATTGACAGACTTCCTACTCAATGCATCTGCCACAACATTAGCCTTTCCCAGGTGGTATTTCAGCTCAAAGTCATAATCTTTCAGGAATTCAACCCACCTACGCTGCCTCATATTCAGCTCCTTCTGATCAAATAAATATTTCAAGCTTTTATGGTCGCTGAACACAGCAAATTTCATCCCATACAGAAAGTGCCTCCAGATTTTCAAGGCAAACACAATAGCAGCCAGTTCCAAGTCATGCGTCGGATAATTCTCCTCATGCGGCCTTAACTGCCTAGACGCGTAAGCAATCACTTTTCCTTCCTGCATCAGTACGCTCCCTAAACCTTTCTTAGAAGCGTCACAATATAACACAAACTCACCCTCCGGATCAGGTAGAGTTAACACCGGAGCAGTGGTCAACTTCTCTTTAAGTAGCAGAAAACAGTCCTCACACTCCTGGGTCCACACAAAAGGAGTATCCTTTCGTGTCAATCGGGTCAACGGTAGAACCATTGCAGAAAATCCCTGTATAAATCGGCGATAATAGCCAGCAAGCCCCAGAAAACTTCTAATCTCAGTCACAGTGTTAGGTCGTTCCCAGTCACTCACCGCTTCAATCTTGCTTGGATCCACTGCAACACCACTTGCAGAAATAACATGACCCAAAAATTGCACCTCAGACAACCAGAATTCACACTTAGACGGTTTAGCATATAGTTTCTTATCTTTCAATACCTGCAACACAGTCCTCAAATGGTCGATGTGCTCCTCTTTACTCTTAGAATAGATCAAAATGTCATCAATAAATACAATCACGAACTGGTCCAAATACGGTTTAAAGATGTGGTTCATATAATCCATGAACACCGCAGGGGCATTAGTAAGCCCAAAAGGAATCACTTGATATTCAAAATGTCCATATCTGGATCGGAAAGCTGTTTTAGGTACATCCTCCGGTTTTATCCGAATCTGGTGATATCCGGACCGGAGATCAATCTTTGAAAACAAACAGACATCCCTCAACTGATCTAATAAATCATCAATACGCGGTAATGGGTACCGGTTCTTAATAGTCACTTTATTCAACTGTCGGTAGTCAGTGCACAATCTCATGCTACCATCCTTTTTCTTTACAAATATAACCGGTGCTCCCCACGGAGACACACTCGGCCTAATAAAATCCTTTGCCGATAATTCTTCAATGTGTTTCTTCAACTCGGCCAACTCAAGTGGCGACATCCGGTATGGAGCCAAAGAGATCGGCCCCACACCAGGCAATAGGTCAATCGAGAATTCAATCTCTCTCTCAGGCGGGAATTCCGGTATCTCATCCAGAAATACATCCTCAAACTCATTAACAACTGGAATAGAAGAAATCTCCTCCTTTTTGTCACCCACCAATCCGCCCAAAAGGACATAACCCAAATCTCCAGCCTTCAAGGCTTTCACAGTTTGACTAACAGACAAATACAAGGACGGACAAACAGACGGCCTCTCGTGAGACAACAACAACCTCTTTCCGCAGCAATCAATCATTGCGCAGTTCCGAGACAACCAATCCATCCCCAATATCAAATTGACAGAGGCCAGGGGTAAGATAATTAAATCAATGGTATAACCCCTGCCTAAATAGGTGAACTTCACATCTTCACAAATCCAAGACGATTCACTAACCTCTCCTGTAGCGGTAGTAATACGCATCGGAGGAACCATTCGTGTTACCTTTAAGTCCAACGCCTTAGCCACATAGTCCGCCACAAAAGAATATGTTGCTCCCGAATCAAATAATACAGACAAATCAACATTAGAGAGGAAAATTATACCTTTTACCAAATTCGGAGCCTTTTCAGTATGTTGCGCATTCGTAGTATAAACTCGTCCCACAGTAGGAACAACAGCAGTAGGAGTAGCAGTAGTAGTCGCGGTCGGCAAGGCCTGCAGATTCGCAGCCTGCCCCGAAGAAGATGGACAATTTCTAGCAAAGTGGCCATTCTGACCACATTTAAAACAAGCCGACGAACCAGCACCACATACACCTTTGTGGTATTTCCCACACTTCCCACATTGTGGGGTAAAATATCTGTTCGCAGCACCACCACCACCAGGGTTTCCACCCCTCTTGAATTGACCAGGAGGCTGCCTTACATGCAACCCCCTACCCCTGTTATTATTATTGAAACCTCCTCTATTAGTATTTCCAGAAGGACCAGGTGTCCTCTTAACATCTTGCTCTTTTGCCGAATCAGATTTCGGATACCTTCCATAAACAGTCTCGACCCTCTTGCATTAGGTCACCAAGTCAGCAAAGTTTCTTACCGCAGTATTAGACATCCTCTTAGCAATCTTCTCACTCAACCCTCTTTGGAATTTAGCTGACAAGAACTCAGGAGTAGGTAGAGTACCCCCATAGTTAGCAAACTTCACAAGCTCATTAAATTTTGCCACATAGGCATCCACAGTCATAACTCCCTGTACAAGGCTATCAAACTCACCTTGCTTTGCCTCCCGAACATCACGGGGAAAGTATTCTTCATGAAATAGACCTTCGAACATTGTCCAAGAAATAACCTCACCCTAAATAACATATGCGCGAGACACATTGTCCCACCACTCTTGGGCGTCACCCTCCAGCATATAAACAGAATATAATAACTTCTGCGGATCTTGGCATCTCATCACTTGGAAAATCTTATCCATTCCCCTCAACCAAGCAGTAACCTCCTTTGGGTCCCTTGACCCCAGAAATGCGGGTGGCTTATGTTTCCTAAAAGATATGAGCCTACGCTCATCGTCAGCATTATCAACAACCTGCCCCGCAGCCCCAGTGGATTGGGCGACAGATGACGGATCAGGAACATAGCTAGGGTCAGTAGTATGATGACTAGCCTCACCAGTGTGGTGACTAGCCCCACTCTCCCCCTGTTGAGGAGTAACAGATGGCGTCGGTGTAGGAGTCACCGTAGCCGTGTGTGGAGGTGAATTATCCCTCCTAGGACGATCTCTATCAGCCCTCATCTCAGCCATGAAGGCCTGCATCATATCCTGATTAGTTTTCATCAGGTTTTCAGTCATGTTCCTATTTGCAGCCGTCTCCGCCTGCAGAGCATTCAGTACTGCAGTGACCGGATCCGGTGGCAAAGGACCTGCACCACGTGCCCCACGGCGACCACGCGCCCTACTCATGATATCTGTACATGTAACACAAAGGAATGAGTTGATCAGACCCACACTGAGGAATCACATATACATTAATCATAAATAGTTCACAGATAGCTATGGCACACAAGATACAACATACACACAATCAGAGTTTCCCTCACAAAACTGCTCTGATACCATAAAATGTAACAGCCCGTTGTACACCGGTATTGTTAACATTGATTATGATATTAAGCGCAGTTACAATCACAGTAATTGGATTAATTAAATTACGGGAAACTTTTTTCTTTTATCATATTCCTTTTTATAACAATAACTTTTTCCGTAATCCATTAAAACAACACTATAATTGTAAATGCAATTCGCGGAATCATACATTTCACTAACATAACTAATCTTTCTTTTTATTCAATTCATTTAACCTCACCATCTTACTCTCACATTTTACCAAGTTATAGTCCTTTACGTTAGCTACGCGTGGTTTCAAGCCACGTACCATTTGGAGTTCTACCCATCAAGTTAAGCCCCTTTCTTTTAGTCTAGAAAAACCTGAATTTTCGAAAATTACACTGTGGTAATCGATTACCAGTGGGTGGTAATCGATTACCACCTGTCAAAAATGAGGCAGTAGCCAAAATTCTTCATCCTCTGTTCTGGTAATCGATTACCAACCTTGGGTAATCGATTACCTCACATGGTAATCGATTACCAAGGCTCAGTAATCGATTACCAGTGAAGACAGTAGCCAAATTTCGTCCCCTGTTGCATGGTAATCGATTACCATGCTTGGGTAATCGATTACTATGCAGCAAAAGTGACAGATTACAGCATTTTAAGCCCAAGAAGGGTTGTGTAATCCATCCCAAACACCTTAATACTCCACTCAACACTTAAACACATCCTAATGTAGGCTCTAGGCCCTTCCATCATGCATTTTCATTAAATCATGCATCATTTACAAAGTCCTCAATATAATGGCCATTTACATACAAATATGGACCGTTTTTACAACATGAATCACCAAGACTTCAAGTGCAATGAATGTGGCAATGGACAAGTCCCATGCTCACTCAAATATACAATTATCCATGTCATGAATAATAAGCAATAAACAAGACTTAGTATACCATCATGAACACTACAAAAAGCATGGCAATAACATCATGCAATATGTTCATGACCTAAGTCTCAAAATACTAATGTCATGCTATGTGCAATCCATAGTCCTCCTCCAAAATGTCATGCAATCCCAATGCACCGCATGCAAATCCACTGTCCACTAAGCGGGCTTCTTGCCCGAAGCTCCTCCCGGCTCATAGTGACCTGAAATGTGGTCCCCCAAACACGGGGTGAGATATACGGATATATCTCAGTAAACCAATGGAGCTAGAGGCTCTCTCCACTCCATGGCTCACTCAAATGTATAAATATGACATCATGTAATATGCAAGCAATACAATATCACCAACCAACTGGAGACAACACAAGAACATCCACGCATGGATTCATGTTCAAGGACTCCATCATATAACTCCCGAGACAATCCTGGCGCCTCTCCCATGGTTGAGAAGACTCCATGGCAAAACCCAACCGGAACTCCTCATGAGCCCTATCCGGCGGATGTCCCACGTTTGGATCATCCTGGTGCCGCTCCCAGAGTCGACCCCACGGCAAAACCCGACTGGCATTCTCACACGGATGAACCCAACGGATGTCCAAACTCCACACGTCAACTGGCCAGTGACCAAACAATTTTCACAAAATCCAAGCAATATGCATACAAGCACATAATCACACAATGGCATAACCACATAATCCAACCACTACCTTCCACTAGGTGTGGTGGAGCACACAAGGGATTAAACCCAAGTTCCAAGGGTTTACCTCAACACTAGCAAATCCGTTCCAAACGTAAGCTCCAAATCAACCTTTCACAATCACGTCCGTGTGAGGCACCCTACAACAATCATCAAATCCAAATTACACCAAACCTCAATTTTCATGAAAATTCCTCAAATTTTCCTAAGTTAAAAACCTAACTTTTTCACCAAAAATTATCATAGCATTTCTAGCTTACAAGCATGATTCTAAGGCATTTTCATCTAATAGCATTTTTCCATTTGGGCTCTCTATCATCACACATCTAAAATTAAAGGTTTAGAGCATAAATTCCTAGATCTACAAAATCAACCACAAAAATACCACAAATATACTCACAATCAAGTGTATGCTCACCACCAAGGCTCCACTAAGCCAAAGGAAGACCAAAGCTCCAACAAAACTCCAAGAACACAAGTGGGTCGGATCTGTTTTGGCCAAAAAACGCAGCCAAGAGATGGATTCAAGGCTTGTAAGTGTTACCAATGGATCTAGAAGGTTGTTTACAATAGATTTCCACACCAAAATCAAGGGATTTGGTGAAGAATTGAGAAAATGGTGAGAATGTGAAGAAGTGGGTGTGTTTTGGTTTGCAAATGGTGAACTCACAGGAACAAGACGAAGAAGAAGGAAAGAAGGGCGTGGGAAGGGTGTGGGGCCAAGTGGATTTTGGTCCCGCGGGTCCCACACGCGATCTAACTTTAACCCCGATAAAATTTCTGATCATAAATTCTAAATCTACATATTTTTCCAGTCTATGTCATATTTTTATTTCCCCAAAATATTGATAAAAATTTCACACCTATCGGTACACTCACACCACAGTATTTAACACTTAAAAATCACTATTCATCAATTTTTCCCAAATTTGCCTATTCACTCAATTTTCCGCCCTGATTCCATTTCCAGCATTATTTTTTTCATATGAAATCTCTAACTCAGTATTTATGCCTCAGAATACACGGCTGGTCAATTACCATTTTGCCCTTTTTGCCCATTTTGGCCATAATTCTTGGATTTTCACTAATCCACCAATTTTCCTTTCACATTATAATATTAAAATTCACATTTAAATATATGAGGTGTTATATTTTGCGTCGAAAAACTTAACAAAATCCATTTCTTTTGCATTTATTTTATTCATCAGTTTTCGACGGAATCCATTTTCCGTCGAAAAAGTTCACAAAATCAATTTCTTTTGCATTTATTTTATTCATCCATTTTCGACGAAATCCATTTTCTGTCAAAAAACTTCACAATATCAATTTCTTTTGCATTTATTTTATTCATCCATTTTCGACGGAATCCGTTTTCTGTCCAAAAACTTCACAAAATCAATTTCTTTTGCATTTATTTTATTCATCCATTTTTGACGGAATTCATTTACCGTCAAAAATCTTTGACGGAATCCATTTTCCGTCGAAAAACTTCACAAAATCAATTTCTTTTGCATTTATTTTATTCATCAGTTTTCGACGGAATCCATTTTCCGTCGAAAAACTTCACAAAATCAATTTCTTTTGCATTTATTTTATTTATTCGTTTTCGACGCAATTCTTTTTCCGTCGAAAAACTTCACAAAATTCATTTCTTTTGCATTTATTTTATTCATCCATTTTCGACGGAATACATTTTCCGTCAAAAATCTTCGACGGAATCCCTTTTCTGTCGAAAAACTTCACAAAGTCAATTTCTTTTGCATTTATTTTATTCATTAGTTTTCGACGGAATCCATTTTCCATCAAAAAACTTCACAAAATCAATTTCTTTTGCATTTATTTTATTCATCCATTTTCGACGGAATCCATTTTTCGTCAAAGAACTTCACAAAATCAATTTCTTTTGCATTTATTTTAATCATCCATTTTCGACGGAATCTATTTTCCGTTAAAACACTTCACAAAATAAATTTCTTTTGCATTTATTTTATTCCTCCAATTTCGACGGAATACATTTTCCGTCAAAAATCTTCGACGGAATCCATTTTCCGTCGAAAAACTTCACAAAATCAATTTCTTTTGCATTTATCTTTTTCATCCATTTTTGACGGAATCCATTTTCCGTCGAAGGAATCCATTTTCCGTCGAAAAACTTCAGAAAATCAATTTCTTTTGCATTTATTTTATTCATCGGTTTTCGACAGAATTCGTTTTCCGTCGAAAAACTTCACAAAATCAATTTCTATTGCATTTATTTTATTCATCCATTTTCGACGGAATTCATTTTCCGTCAAAAATCTTCGACGGAATCCATTTTGCGTCGAAAAACTTAACAAAATCAATTTCTTTTGCATTTATTTTATTCATCAGTTTTCGACGGAATCCATTTTCCGTCGAAAAAGTTCACAAAATCAATTTCTTTTGCATTTATTTTATTCATCCATTTTCGACGGAATCCATTTTCTGTCAAAAAACTTCACAATATCAATTTCTTTTGCATTTATTTTATTCATCCATTTTCGACGGAATCCGTTTTCTGTCCAAAAACTTCACAAAATCAATTTCTTTTGCATTTATTTTATTCATCCATTTTTGACGGAATTCATTTACCGTCAAAAATCTTTGACGGAATCCATTTTCCGTCGAAAAACTTCACAAAATCAATTTCTTTTGCATTTATTTTATTCATCAGTTTTCGACGAAATTCTTTTTCCGTCAAAAAACTTCACAAAATCAATTTCTTTTGCATTTATTTCATTCATCCATTATCGACGGAATACATTTTCGGTCAAAAATCTTCGAAAAACTTCACAAAATCAATTTCTTTTGCATATATTTTTTTCATCCGTTTTCGAAGGAATCCATTTTCCGTCGAAAAACTTTACAAAATCAATTTTTTTTCCAATTTATTTTAATCATCCGTTTTTGACGGAATTCATTTTCCGTCAAAAATCTTCGACGGATTTCCTTTTACGTCGAAAAACTTCATAAAGTCAATTTTTTTTGCATTTATTCTATTCATCCGTTTTCAACGGAATCTATTTTCCTTTGAAAAACAACACAAAATCAATTTCTTCAGCATTTATTTTATTCATCCGTTTTCAACGGAATCCATTTTCCTTCGAAAAACAACACAAAATCAAGTTCTTCTGCATTTATTTTATTCATCCGTTTTTTATGTAATCCATTTTCCGTCAAAAAACTTCACAAAATGAATTTCTATTCCATTTATTTTATTCATCCGTTTTCAACGGAATTCATTTTCCGTCAAAAATCTTCGACGGAATCCATTTTTTGTCGAAAAAAATTTCAAAATCATTTTTTTTTTGCATTTATTTTATTCATCCGTTTTCTACGGAATTCATTTTCAGTCAAAAATCTTCGACGCAAATCACTTTCCGTCAAAAATCTTCGACGGAATCCATTTTCCGTCAAAAAACTTCACAAAATCAATTTCTTTTGCATTTATTTTATTCATCAGTTTTCGACGAAATCCATTTTCCATTGAAAAACTTCACAAAATCAATTTCTTTTGCATTTATTTTATTCATCAGTTTTCGATGGAATCCATTTTCCGTCAAAAAACTTCACAAAATCAATTTCTTTTACATTTACTTTATTCATCCATTTTCGACGGAATTCATTTTCCATCAAAAATCTTCGACGGAATCCATTTTCCTCGAAAAACTTCACAAAATCTATTTCTTTTGCATTTATTTTAGTCAAGAGTTTTCGACGGAATCCATTTTCCGTCGAAAAACATCACAAAATCAATTTCTTTTGCATTTATTTTATTCATCAGTTTTCGACGAAATTCTTTTTCCGTCGAAAAACTTCACAAAATCAATTTCTTCTGCATTCATTTTATTCATCCATTTTCGACGGAATACATTTTCCGTCAAAAATCTTCGACGAAATCCATTTTCGTCGAAAAACTTCACAAAATCAATTCCTTTTGCATTTATTTTATTCATCAGTTTTCGACGGAATCCATTTTCCATCGAAAAACTTCACAAAATCAATTTCTTTTGCATTTATTTTATTCATCCATTTTCGACGGAATTCATTTTCCGTCAAAAATCTTCTACGGAATCCATTTTCCGTCGAAAAACTTCACAAAATCAATTTCTTTTGCATTTATTTTATTCATCAGTTTTCGACGGAATCCATTTTCCGTCGAAAAACTTCACAAAATCAATTTCTTTTGCATTTATTTTATTCATCAGTTTTCGACAAAATTCTTTTTCTGTCGAAAAACTTCACAAAATCAATTTCTTTTGCATTTATTTTATTCATCAGTTTTCGACAAAATTCTTTTTCCGTCGAAAAACTTCACAAAATCAATTTCTTTTGCATTTATTTTATTCATCCATTTTCGACGGAATACATTTTCGTCAAAAATCTTCGACGGAATCCCTTTTCTGTCGAAAAACTTCACAAAGTCAATTTCTTTTGCATTTATTTTATTCATCAATTTTCGACGGAATCCATTTTCCATCAAAAAACTTCACAAAATCAATTTCTTTTGCATTTATTTTATTCATCCATTTTCGATGGAATTCATTTTCCGTCAAAGAACTTCACAAAATCAATTTCTTTTGCATTTATTTTATTCATCCATTTTCGACGGAATCCATTTTCCGTCAAAACACTTCACAAAATCAATTTCTTTCACATTTATTTTATTCCTCCAATTTCGACGAAATACATTTTCCGTCAAAAATCTTCGACGGAATCCATTTTCCGTCGAAGGAATCCTTTTTCCGTCGAAAAACTTCACAAAATCAATTTCTTTTGCATTTATTTTATTCATCGGTTTTCGACAGAATTCGTTTTCCGTCGAAAAACTTCACAAAATCAATTTCTATTGCATTTATTTTATTCATCCATTTTCGACGGAATCCATTTTGCGTCCATTTTGAAAAAACTTAACAAAATCAATTTCTTTTGCATTTATTTTATTCATCAGTTTTCGACGGAATCCATTTTCCGTCGAAAAAGTTCACAAAATCAATTTCTTTTGCATTTATTTTATTCATCCATTTTCGACGAAATCCATTTTCTGTCAAAAAACTTCACAATATCAATTTCTTTTGCATTTATTTTATTCATCCATTTTCGACGGAATCCGTTTTCCGTCCAAAAACTTCACAAAATCAATTTCTTTTGCATTTATTTTATTCATCCATTTTTTACGGAATTCATTTTCCGTCAAAAATCTTTGACGGAATCCATTTTTCGTCGAAAAACTTCACAAAATCAATTTCTTTTGCATTTATTTTATTCATCAGTTTTCGACGGCATCCATTTTCCGTCGAAAAACTTCACAAAATCAATTTCTTTTGCATTTATTTTATTCATCAGTTTTCGACGAGATTCTTTTTTCGTCAAAAAACTTCACAAAATCAATTTTTTTGCATTTATTTTATTCATCCATTTTCGACGGAATACATTTTCCGTCAAAAATCTTCGACGGAATCCATTTTCCGTCGAAAAACTTCACAAAATCAATTTCTTTTGCATATATTTTTTTCATCCGTTTTCAATTTCTTTTGCATTTATTTTATTCATCAGTTTTCGACGGAATCCATTTTCCGTCGAAAAACTTCACAAAATCAATTTCTTTTGCATTTATTTTATTCATCAGTTTTCGACAAAATTCTTTTTCTGTTGAAAAACTTCACAAAATCAATTTCTTCTGCATTCATTTTATTCATCCATTTTCGACGGAATACATTTTCCATCAAAAATCTTCGACGAAATCCATTTTCGTCGAAAAACTTCACAAAATCAATTCCTTTTGCATTTATTTTATTCATCAGTTTTCGACGGAATCCATTTTCCATCGAAAAACTTCACAAAATCAATTTCTTTTGCATTTATTTTATTCATCCATTTTCGACGGAATTCATTTTCCGTCAAAAATCTTCTACGGAATCCATTTTCCGTCGAAAAACTTCACAAAATCAATTTCTTTTGCATTTATTTTATTCATCCATTTTCGACGGAATCCATTTTCCGTCGAAAAAAATCACAAAATCAATTTCTTTTTCATTTATTTTATTCATCAGTTTTCGACGAAATTCTTTTTCCGTCGAAAAACTTCACAAAATGAATTTCTTTTGCAATTTATTTTATTCATCCGTTTTCAATGGAATTCATTTTCCGTCAAAAATCTTCGACGAAATCCATTTTCGTCGAAAAACATCACAAAATCAATTTCTTTTGCATTTATTTTATTCATCCATTTTCGACGGAATCCGTTTTCCGTCCAAAAACTTCACAAAATCAATTTCTTTTGCATTTATTTTATTCATCCATTTTTGACGGAATTAATTTTCCGTAAAAAATCTTCGATGGAATCCCTTTTCCGTCGAAAAACTTCACAAAGTCAATTTCTTTTGCATTAATTTTATTCATCAGTTTTCGACAGAATCCATTTTCCATCGAAAAACTTCACAAAATCAATTTCTTTTGCATTTATTTTATTCATCCATTTTCGACGGAATCCATTTTCCGTCAAAAAACTTCACAAAATCAATTTCTTTTGAATTTATTTTATTCATCCATTTTCGACGGAAGACATTTTCCGTCCAAAATCTTCAACGGAATCCATTTTCCGTCGAAAAACTTCACAAAATCAATTTCTTTTGCATTTATTTTTTTCATCCGTTTTCGACGGAATCCATTTTCCGTCGAAATACTTCACAAAATCAATTTCTTTTGCATTTATTTTATTCATCTGTTTTCGACGGAATCCATTTTCCGTCGAAAAACTTCACAAAATCAATTTCTTTTGAATTTATTTTATTCATCCATTTTCGACGGAATTCATTTTCCGTCCAAAATCTTCAACGGAATCCATTTTCCGTCGAAAAACTTCACAATATCAATTTCTTTTGCATTTATTTTATTCATCCGTTTTCGACGGAATCCATTTTCCGTCGAAATACTTCACAAAATCAATTTCTTTTGCATTTATTTTATTCATCTGTTTTCGACGGAATCCATTTTCCATCGAAAAACTTCACAAAATCAATTTATTTTGCAATTATTTTATTCATCAGTTTTCAACGGAATTCGTTTTCCATCGAAAAACTCCACAAAATGAATTTATTTTGCAATTTATTTTATTCATCCATTTTCGACGGAATTCGTTTTCCGTCAAAAATCTTCGACGAAATCCATTTTTGTCGAAAAAATTCACAAAGTCAATTTCTTTTATATTTATTTTATTCATCCATTTTCAACGGAATCCGTTTTCCGTCAAAAAACATCACAATATCAATTACTTTTGCATTTATTTTATTCATCCATTTTCTACGGAATACGTTTTCCGTCCAAAAACTTCACAAAATCAATTTCTTTTGCATTTATTTTATTCATTCGTTTTCGACGGAATCCATTTTTCATCGAAAAACCTCAAAAAATCAATTTCTTTTGCATTTATTTTATTCATTCATTTTCGACGGAATCTGTTTTCCGTCAAAAAACTTCACAAAATCAATTTCTTTTGCATTTATTTTATTCATCCATTTTCGTTGGAATTCTTTTTCCGTCAAAAATCTTCGACGAAATCCATTTTCCGTCGAAAAACTTCTCAAAATCAATTTCTTTTGCATTTATTTTATTCATCCGTTTTCGACGGAATACATTTTCCGTCAAAAATCTTCGACCTAATCCGACGAAATCCTCTTTCCGTCGAAAAACTTCACAAAATGAATTTCTTTTGCAATTTATTTTATTTATCCGTTTTCGATGGAATTCATTTTCCGTCAAAAATCTTCGACGAAATCCATTTTCGTCGAAAAACATCACAAAATCAATTTCTTTTGCATTTATTTTATTCATCCATTTTCGACGGAATCCGTTTTCCGTCCAAAAACTTCACAAAATCAATTTCTTTTGCATTTATTTTATTCATCCATTTTCGACGGAATTCATTTTCCGTCAAAAATCTTCGATGGAATCCCTTTTCCGTCGAAAAACTTCACAAAGTCAATTTCTTTTGCATTTATTTTATTCATCAGTTTTCGACAGAATCAATTTTCCATCGAAAAACTTCACAAAATCGATTTCTTTTGCATTTATTTTATTCATCCATTTTCGATGGAATCCATTTTCCGTCAAAAAACTTCACAAAACAATTTCTTTTGCATTTATTTTATTCATCCATTTTCGACGGAATCCGTTTTCCGTCCAAAAACTTCATAAAATCAATTTCTTTTGCATTTATTTTATTCATCCATTTTCGACGGAATTCATTTTCCGTCAAAAATCTTCGACGGAATCCATTTTCCGTCGAAAAACTTCACAAAAACAATTTCTTTTGCATTTATTTTATTCATCATTTTTCGACGGAATCCATTTTCTGTCGAAAAACTTCACAAAATCAATTTCTTTAGCATTTATTTTATTCATCAGTTTTCGACGCAATTTTTTTTCCGTCGAAAAACTTCACAAAGTCAATTTCTTTTGCATTTATTTTATTCATCCATTTTCGACGGAATACATTTTTCGTCAAAAATCTTCGATGGAATCCCTTTTCCGTCGAAAAACTTCACAAAGTCAATTTCTTTTGCATTTATTTTATTCATCCATTTTCGACGGAATCCATTTTCCGTCAAAAAACTACACAAAATCAGTTTCTTTTGAATTTATTTTATTCATCCATTTTCGACGGAAGACATTTTCCGTCCAAAATCTTCGACGGAATCCGTTTTCCGACGAAAAACTTCACAAAAACAATTTCTTTTGCATTTATTTTTTTCATCCGTTTTCGACGCAATTCTTTTTCCGTCGAAAAACTTCACAAAGTCAATTTCTTTTGCATTTATTTTATTCATCCATTTTCGACGGAATACATAAAAATCTTCGATGGAATCCCTTTTCCGTCGAAAAACTTCACAAAGTCAATTTCTTTTGCATTTATTTTATTCATCCATTTTCGACGAAATTCTTTTTCCGTCGAAAAACTTCACAAAGTCAATTTCTTTTGCATTTATTTTATTCATCCATTTTCGACGGAATACATTTTCCATCAAAGATCTTCGATGGAATCCCTTTTCCGTCGAAAAACTTCACAAAGTCAATTTCTTTTGCATTTGTTTTATTCATCAGTTTTTGACAGAATCCATTTTCCATCGAAAAACTTCACAAAATCAATTTCTTTTGCATTTATTTTATTCATCCATTTTCGACGGAATCCATTTTCCGTCGAAAAACAACACAAAATCAATTTCTTTTTCATTTATTTTATTCATCAGTTTTCGACGGAATTCATTTTCCGTCAAAAAACTTCACAAAATCAATTTCTTTTGCATTTATTTTATTCATCCGTTTTCAATGGAATTCATTTTCCGTCAAAAATCTTCGACGAAATCCATTTTCGTCGAAAAACATCACAAAATCAATTTCTTTTGCATTTATTTTATTCATCCATTTTCGACGGAATCCGTTTTCCGTCCAAAAACTTCACAAAATCAATTTCTTTTGCATTTATTTTATTCATCCATATTTGACGGAATTAATTTTCCGTAAAAAATCTTCGATGGAATCCCTTTTCCGTCGAAAAACTTCACAAAGTCAATTTCTTTTGCATTTATTTTATTCATCAGTTTTCGACAGAATCCATTTTCCATCGAAAAACTTCACAAAATCAATTTCTTTTGCATTTATTTTATTCATCCATTTTCGACGGAATCCATTTTCCGTCAAAAAACTTCACAAAATCAATTTCTTTTGAATTTATTTTATTCATCCATTTTCGACGGAAGACATTTTCCGTCCAAAATCTTCAACGGAATCCATTTTCCGTCGAAAAACTTCACAAAATCAATTTCTTTTGCATTTATTTTTTTCATCCGTTTTCGACGGAATCCATTTTCCGTCGAATTACTTCACAAAATCAATTTCTTTTGCATTTATTTTATTCATCTGTTTTCGACGGAATCCATTTTCCGTCAAAAAACTTCACAAAATCAATTTCTTTTGAATTTATTTTATTCATCCATTTTCGACGGAAGACATTTTCCGTCCAAAATCTTCAACGGAATCCATTTTCCGTCGAAAAACTGAACAATATCAATTTCTTTTGCATTTATTTTTTTCATCCGTTTTCGACGGAATCCATTTTCCGTCGAAATACTTCACAAAATCAATTTCTTTTGCATTTATTTTATTCATCTGTTTTCGACGGAATCCATTTTCCATCGAAAAACTTCACAAAATCAATTTCTTTTGCAATTATTTTATTCATCAGTTTTCAACGGAATTCGTTTTCCATCGAAAAACTTCACAAAATGAATTTATTTTGCAATTTATTTTATTCATCCGTTTTCGACGGAATTCGTTTTCCGTCAAAAATCTTCGACGAAATCCATTTTTGTCGAAAAACTTCACAAAATCAATTTCTTTTGCATTTATTTTATTCATCCATTTTCGACGGAATCCGTTTTCCGTCAAAAAACATCACAATATCAATTACTTTTGCATTTATTTTATTCATCCATTTTCGGCGGAATTCGCTTTCCGTCGAAAAACTTCACAAAATCAATTTCTTTTGCATTTATTTTATTCATTGGTTTTCGACGGAATCCATTTTCCATCGAAAAACTTCAAAAAATCAATTTCTTTTGCATTTATTTTATTCATCCATTTTCGACGGAATCTGTTTTCCGTCGAAAAACTTCACAAAATCAATTTCTTTTGCATTTATTTTATTCATCCATTTTCGACGGAATTCTTCTTCCTTCAAAAATCTTCGACGGAATTTTTTTCCGTCGAAAAACTTCACAAAATCAATTTCTTTTGCATTTATTTTATTCATCCGTTTTCGACGGAATACATTTTCCGTCGAAAAACTTCACAAAATCAATTTCTTTTGCATTTATTTTATTCATCAGTTTTCGACGAAATTCTTTTTCCGTCGAAAAACTTCACAAAATCAATTTCTTTTGCTATTTATTTTATTTATCCGTTTTCGATGGAATTCATTTTCCGTCAAAAATCTTCGACGAAATCCATTTTCCGTCGAAAAACATCACAAAATCAATTTCTTTTGCATTTATTTTATTCATCCATTTTCGACGGAATCCGTTTTCCGTCCAAAAACTTCACAAAATCAATTTCTTTTGCATTTATTTTATTCATCCATTTTCGACGGAATTCATTTTCCGTCAAAAATCTTCGATGGAATCCCTTTTCCGTCGAAAAACTTCACAAAGTCAATTTCTTTTGCATTTATTTTATTCATCAGTTTTCGACAGAATCAATTTTCCATCGAAAAACTTCACAAAATCGATTTCTTTTGCATTTATTTTATTCATCCATTTTCGACGGAATCCATTTTCCGTCAAAAAACTTCACAAAACAATTTCTTTTGCATTTATTTTATTCATCCATTTTCGACGGAATCCGTTTTCCGTCCAAAAACTTCACAAAATCAATTTCTTTTGCATTTATTTTATTCATCCATTTTCGACGGAATTCATTTTCCGTCAAAAATCTTCGACGGAATCCATTTTCCGTCGAAAAACTTCACAAAAACAATTTCTTTTGCATTTATTTTATTCATCAGTTTTCGACGGAATCCATTTTCCGTCGAAAAACTTCACAAAATCAATTTCTTTTGCATTTATTTTATTCATCAGTTTTCGACGAAATTTTTTTTCCGTCGAAAAACTTCACAAAGTCAATTTCTTTTGCATTTATTTTATTCATCCATTTTCGACGGAATACATTTTTCGTCAAAAATCTTCGATGGAATCCCTTTTCCGTCGAAATTCACAAAGTCAATTTCTTTTGCATTTATTTTATTCATCCATTTTCGACGGAATCCATTTTCCGTCAAAAAACTTCACAAAATCAATTTCTTTTGAATTTATTTTATTCATCCATTTTCGACGGAAGACATTTTCCGTCCAAAATCTTCGACGGAATCCGTTTTCCGACGAAAAACTTCACAAAAACAATTTCTTTTGCATTTATTTTTTTCATCCGTTTTCGACGAAATTCTTTTTCCGTCGAAAAACTTCACAAAGTCAATTTCTTTTGCATTTATTTTATTCATCCATTTTCGACGGAATACATTTTCCATCAAAAATCTTCGATGGAATCCCTTTTCCGTCGAAAAACTTCACAAAGTCAATTTCTTTTGCATTTATTTTATTCATCAGTTTTCGACAGAATCCATTTTCCATCGAAAAACTTCACAAAATCAATTTCTTTTGCATTTATTTTATTCATCCATTTTCGACGGAATCCATTTTCCGTCGAAAAACATCACAAAATCAATTTCTTTTTCATTTATTTTATTCATCAGTTTTCGACGAAATTCTTTTTCCGTCGAAAAACTTCACAAAATGAATTTCTTTTGCATTTATTTTATTCATCCGTTTTCGATGGAATTCATTTTCCGTCAAAAATCTTCGACGAAATCCATTTTCGTCGAAAAACATCACAAAATCAATTTCTTTTGCATTTATTTTATTCATCCATTTTCGACGGAATCCGTTTTCCGTCCAAAAACTTCACAAAATCAATTTCTTTTGCATTTATTTTATTCATCCATTTTCGACGGAATTCATTTTCCGTCAAAAATCTTCGATGGAATCCCTTTTCCGTCGAAAAACTTCACAAAGTCAATTTCTTTTGCATTTATTTTATTCATCAGTTTTCGACAGAATCCATTTTCCATCGAAAAACTTCACAAAATCAATTTCTTTTGCATTTATTTTATTCATCCATTTTCGACGGAATCCATTTTCCGTCAAAAAACTTCACAAAATCAATTTCTTTTGAATTTATTTTATTCATCCATTTTCGACGGAAGACATTTTCCGTCCAAAATCTTCGACGGAATCCATTTTCCGTCGAAAAACTTAACAAAATCAATTTCTTTTGCATTTATTTTTTTCATCCGTTTTCGATGGAATCCATTTTCCGTCGTAGGAATCCATTTTCCGTCGAAATACTTCACAAAATCAATTTCTTTTGCATTTATTTTATTCATCTGTTTTCGACGGAATCCATTTTCCATCGAAAAACTTCACAAAATCAATTTCATTTGCAATTATTTTATTCATCAGTTTTCAACGGAATTCGTTTTCCATCGAAAAACTTCACAAAATGAATTTATTTTGCAATTTATTTTATTCATCCATTTTCGACGGAATTCGATTTCCGTCAAAAATCTTCGACGAAATCCATTTTCGTCGAAAAACTTCACAAAATCAATTTCTTTTGCATTTATTTTTTTCATCCGTTTTCGACGGAATCCATTTTCCGTCGTAGGAATCCATTTTCCGTCGAAATACTTCACAAAATCAATTTCTTTTGCATTTATTTTATTCATCTGTTTTCGACGGAATCCATTTTCCATCGAAAAACTTCACAAAATCAATTTCTTTTGCAATTATTTTATTCATCAGTTTTCAACGGAATTCGTTTTCCATCGAAAAACTTCACAAAATGAATTTATTTTGCAATTTATTTTATTCATCCATTTTCGACGGAATTCGATTTCCGTCAAAAATCTTCGACGAAATCCATTTTCGTCGAAAAACTTCACAAAATCAATTTCTTTTGCATTTATTTTATTCATCCATTTTCGACGGAATCCGTTTTCCGTCCAAAAACTTCATAAAATCAATTTCTTTTGCATTTATTTTATTCATCCATTTTCGACGGAATTCATTTTCCGTCAAAAATCTTCGACGGAATCCATTTTCCGTCGAAAAACTTCACAAAAACAATTTCTTTTGCATTTATTTTATTCAACCGTTTTCGACGGAATCCATTTTCCGTCGAAAAACTTCACAAAATCAATTACTATTGCATTTATTTTATTCATCAGTTTTCGACGAAATTCTTTTTCCGTCGAAAAACTTCACAAAGTCAATTTCTTTTGCATTTATTTTATTCATCCATTTTCGACGGAATACATTTTCCGTCAAAAATCTTCGATGGAATCCCTTTTCCGTCGAAAAACTTCACAAAGTCAATTTCTTTTGCATTTATTTTATTCATCCATTTTCGACGGAATCCATTTTCCGTCAAAAAACTTCACAAAATCAATTTCTTTTGAATTTATTTTATTCATCCATTTTCGACGGAAGACATTTTCCGTCCAAAATCTTCGACGGAATCCGTTTTTTTTTGCATTTATTTTTTTCATCGTTTTCGAAAAACTTCACAAAATCAATTTCTTTTGCATTTATTTTATTCATCCATTTTCGACGGAATACATTTTCCATCAAAAATCTTCGATGGAATCCCTTTTCCGTCGAAATACTTCACAAAGTCAATTTCTTTTGCATTTATTTTATTCATCCGTTTTCGAGGAATCCATTTTCCGTCGAAAAACTTCACAAAATCAATTTCTTTTGCATTTATTTTATTCATCTGTTTTCGACGGAATCCATTTTCCGTCGAAAAACTTCACAAAATCAGTTTCTTTTGCAATTATTTTATTCATCCATTTTCGACGGAATTCTTCGACGAAATCCATTTTCCTTAAAAAAAAAACTTCACAAAAACAATTTCTTTTGCATTTATTTTATTCATCAGTTTTCGACGGAATCCATTTTCCGTCGAAAAACTTCACAAAATCAATTTCTTTTGCATTTATTTTATTCATCAGTTTTCGATTTTCGAAAAACTTCACAAAGTCAATTTCTTTTGCATTTATTTTATTCATCCATTTTTCCGTCGAAAAACTTCACAAAATCAATTTCTTTTGCATTTATTTTATTCATCCATTTTCGACGGAATTTTTCCAACGAAAAACTTCACAAAAACAATTTCTTTTGCATTTATTTTTTTCATCCGTTTTCGACGAAAAAAAACTTCACAAAATCAATTTCTTTTGCATTTATTTTATTCATCCATTTTCGACGGAATACATTTTCCATCAAAAATCTTCGATGGAATCCCTTTTCCGTCGAAAAACTTCACAAAGTCAATTTCTTTTGCATTTGTTTTATTCATCAGTTTTCGAAAACTTCACAAAAATCAATTTCTTTTGCATTTATTTTATTCATCCATTTTCGACGGAATCCATTTTCCGTCAAAATCTTCACAAAAACAATTTCTTTTGCATTTATTTTTTTCATCCGTTTTCGAAAATTCTTTTTCCGTCGAAAAACTTCACAAAGTCAATTTCTTTTGCATTTATTTTATTCATCCATTTTCGACGGAATACATTTTCCATCAAAAATCTTCGATGGAATCCCTTTTCCGTCGAAAAACTTCACAAAGTCAATTTCTTTTGCATTTATTTTATTCATCAGTTTTCGACAGAATCCATTTTCCATCGAAAAACTTCACAAAATCAATTTCTTTTGCATTTATTTTATTCATCCATTTTCGACGGAATCCATTTTCCGTCGAAAAACATCACAAAATCAATTTCTTTTTCATTTATTTTATTCATCAGTTTTCGACGAAATTCTTTTTCCGTCGAAAAACTTCACAAAATGAATTTCTTTTGCAATTTATTTTATTCATCCGTTTTCGATGGAATTCATTTTCCGTCAAAAATCTTCGACGAAATCCATTTTCGTCGAAAAACATCACAAAATCAATTTCTTTTGCATTTATTTTATTCATCCATTTTCGACGGAATCCGTTTTCCGTCCAAAAACTTCACAAAATCAATTTCTTTTGCATTTATTTTATTCATCCATTTTCGACGGAATTCATTTTCCGTCAAAAATCTTCGATGGAATCCCTTTTCCGTCGAAAAACTTCACAAAGTCAATTTTTTTGCATTTATTTTATTCATCAGTTTTCGACAGAATCCATTTTCCATCGAAAAACTTCACAAAATCAATTTCTTTTGCATTTATTTTATTCATCCATTTTCGACGGAATCCATTTTCCGTCAAAAAACTTCACAAAATCAATTTCTTTTGAATTTATTTTATTCATCCATTTTCGACGGAAGACATTTTCCGTCCAAAATCTTCGACGGAATCCATTTTCCGTCGAAAAACTTAACAAAATCAATTTCTTTTGCATTTATTTTTTTCATCCGTTTTCGACGGAATCCATTTTCCGTCGTAGGAATCCATTTTCCGTCGAAATACTTCACAAAATCAATTTCTTTTGCATTTATTTTATTCATCTGTTTTCGACGGAATCCATTTTCCATCGAAAAACTTCACAAAATCAATTTCTTTTGCAATTATTTTATTCATCAGTTTTCAACGGAATTCGTTTTCCATCGAAAAACTTCACAAAATGAATTTATTTTGCAATTTATTTTATTCATCCATTTTCGACGGAATTCGATTTCCGTCAAAAATCTTCGACGAAATCAATTTTCGTCGAAAAACTTCACAAAATCAATTTCTTTTGCATTTATTTTATTCATCCATTTTCGACGGAATCCGTTTTCCATCCAAAAACTTCATAAAATCAATTTCTTTTGCATTTATTTTATTCATCCATTTTCGACGGAATTCATTTTCCGTCAAAAATCTTCGACGGAATCCATTTTCCGTCGAAAAACTTCACAAAAACAATTTCTTTTGCATTTATTTTATTCATCAGTTTTCGACGGAATCCATTTTCCGTCGAAAATCTTCACAAAATCAATTTCTTTTGCATTTATTTTATTCATCAGTTTTTGACGAAATTCTTTTTCCGTCGAAAAACTTCACAAAGTCAATTTCCTTTGCATTTATTTTATTCATCCGTTTTTCGACGGAATACATTTTCCGTCAAAAATCTTCGATGGAATCCCTTTTCCGTCGAAAAACTTCACAAAGTCAATTTCTTTTGCATTTATTTTATTCATCCATTTTCGACGGAATCCATTTTCCGTCAAAAAACTTCACAAAATCAATTTCTTTTGAATTTATTTTATTCATCCATTTTCGACGGAAGACATTTTCCGTCCAAAATCTTCGACGGAATCCGTTTTCCGACGGAAAACTTCACAAAAACAATTTTTTTTCCATTTATTTTTTTCATCCGTTTTCGACGAAATTCTATTTCCGTCGAACAACTTCACAAAGTCAATTTCTTTTGCTTTTATTTTATTCATCCATTTTCGACGGAATACATTTTCCATCAAAAATCTTCGATGGAATCCCTTTTCCGTCGAAAAACTTCACAAAGTCAATTTCTTTTGCATTTATTTTTTTCATCCGTCGTAGGAATCCATTTTCCGTCGAAATACTTCACAAAATCAATTTCTTTTGCATTTATTTTATTCATCTGTTTTCGACGGAATCCATTTTCCATCACAAAACTTCACAAAATCAATTTCTTTTGCAATTATTTTATTCATCCATTTTCGACGGAATTCGATTTCCGTCAAAAATCTTCGACGAAATCCATTTTCGTCGAAAAACTTCACAAAAACAATTTCTTTTGCATTTATTTTATTCACCAGTTTTCGACGGAATCCATTTTCCGTCGAAAAACTTCACAAAACCAATTTCTTTTGCATTTATTTTATTCATCAGTTTTCGATGAAATTTTTTTTCCGTCGAAAAACTTCACAAAGTCAATTTCTTTTGCATTTATTTTATTCATCCTTTTTCGACGGAATCCATTTTCCGTCGAAAAACTTCACAAAATCAATTTCTTTTGAATTTATTTTATTCATCCATTTTCGACGGAATCCATTTTCCAACGAAAAACTTCACAAAAACAATTTCTTTTGCATTTATTTTTTTCATCCGTTTTCGACGAAATTCTTTTTCCGTCGAAAAACTTCACAAAGTCAATTTCTTTTGCATTTATTTTATTCATCAATTTTCGACGGAATACATTTTCCATCAAAAATCTTCGATGGAATCCCTTTTCCGTCGAAAAACTTCACAAAGTCAATTTCTTTTGCATTTGTTTTATTCATCAGTTTTCGACAGAATCCATTTTCCATCGAAAAACTTCACAAAATCAATTTCTTTTGCATTTATTTTATTCATCCATTTTCGAAGGAATCCATTTTCCGTCGAAAAACATCACAAAATCAATTTCTTTTTCATTTATTTTATTCGTCAGTTTTCGACGAAATTCTTTTTCCGTCGAAAAACTTCACAAAATGAATTTCTTTTGCAATTTATTTTATTCATCCGTTTTCGATGGAATTCATTTTCCGTCAAAAATCTTCGACGAAATCCATTTTCGTCGAAAAACATCACAAAATCAATTTCTTTTGCATTTATTTTATTCATCCATTTTCGACGGAATCCGTTTTCCGTCCAAAAACTTCACAAAATCAATTTCTTTTGCATTTATTTTATTCATCCATTTTCGACGAAATTCATTTTCCGTCAAAAATCTTCGATGGAATCCCTTTTCCGTCGAAAAACTTCACAAAGTCAATTTCTTTTGCATTTATTTTATTCATCAGTTTTCGACAGAATCCATTTTCCTTCGAAAAACTTCACAAAATCAATTTCTTTTGCATTTATTTTATTCATCCATTTTCGACGGAATCCATTTTCCGTCAAAAAACTTCACAAAATCAATTTCTTTTGAATTTATTTTATTCATCCATTGTCGACGGAAGACATTTTCCGTCCAAAATCTTCGACGAAATCCATTTTCCGTCGAAAAACTTAACAAAATCAATTTCTTTTGCATTTATTTTTTTCATCCGTTTTCGACGGAATCCATTTTCCGTCGTAGGAATCCATTTTCCGTCGAAATACTTCACAAAATCAATTTCTTTTGCATTTATTTTATTCATCTGTTTTCGACGGAATCCATTTTCCATCAAAAAAACTTCACAAAATCAATTTCTTTTGCAATTATTTTATTCAACAGTTTTCAACGGAATTCGTTTTCCATCGAAAAACTTCACAAAATGAATTTATTTTGCAATTTATTTTATTCATCCATTTTCGACGGAATTCGATTTCCGTCAAAAATCTTCGACGAAATCCATTTTCGTGGAAAAACTTCACAAAATCAATTTCTTTTGCATTTATTTTTTTCATCCGTTTTCGACGGAATCCATTTTCCGTCGAAATACTTCACAAAATCAATTTCTTTTGCATTTATTTTATTCATCTGTTTTCGACGGAATCCATTTTCCATCGAAAAACTTCACAAAATCAATTTCTTTTGCAATTATTTGATTCATCAGTTTTCAACGGAATTCGTTTTCCGTCGAAAAACTTCACAAAATGAATTTATTTTGCAATTTATTTTATTCATTCATTTTCGACGGAATTCGATTTCCGTCAAAAATCTTCGACGAAATCCATTTTCGTCGAAAAACTTCACAAAATCAATTTCTTTTGCATTTATTTTATTCATCCATTTTCGACGGAATCCCTTTTCCGTCCAAAAACTTCATAAAATCAATTTCTTTTGCATTTATTTTATTCATCCATTTTCGACGGAATTCATTTTCCGTCGAAAATCTTCGACGGAATCCATTTTCCGTCGAAAAACTTCACAAAAACAATTTCTTTTGCATTTATTTTATTCATCAGTTTTCGACGGAATCCATTTTCCGTCGAAAAACTTCACAAAATCAATTTCTTTTGCATTTATTTTATTCATCAGTTTTTGACGAAATTCTTTTTCCGTCGAAAAACTTCACAAAGTCAATTTCCTTTGCATTTATTTTATTCATCCATTTTTCGACGGAATACATTTTCCGTCAAAAATCTTCGATGGAATCCCTTTTCCGTCGAAAAACTTCACAAAGTCAATTTCTTTTGCATTTATTTTATTCATCCATTTTCGACGGAATCCATTTTCCGTCAAAAAACTTCACAAAATCAATTTCTTTTGAATTTATTTTATTCATCCATTTTCGACGGAAGACATTTTCCGTCCAAAATCTTCGACGGAATCCGTTTTCCGACGGAAAACTTCACAAAAACAA
>JAVKPL010010291.1:0-44156 GCA_032173675.1 Gastrolobium villosum | reverse complement strand
GGTGTTTCAACCAACTACTTCGAAGATGCATTCCTGAAGAAGAGCAACAGAAGATACTGGAGCAATGCCACAGTTTCCCTTATGGGGGACATTTTGCCGGAGCAAGAACAGCAGCTAAAGTACTACAGTCAGGTATGTACTGGCCTTCCCTATTTAAAGATGCTAATATCTTTGTTAAAAAATGTGACAGGTGTCAAAGAGCAGGGAACATTACAAGAAAACATGAAATGCCCCTTGTTCCAATAATGGAGATTGAGTTGTATGATGTGTGGGGCATTAATTTCATGGGACCTTTCCCACTTTCCTTTGGGAACAAGTATATACTTGTTGCAGTCAACTATGTGTCGAAATGGGTAGAAGCCATTGCTACCCCACCAATGATGTCAGGATTGTGCTGAAGTTTATCAAGAAAAACATTTTCACCCGATTTGGAACCCCCAGAGCAGTCATCAGTGATGGGGGTACACATTTTGTGAATAGACAATTCCAATCACTTCTGAAGAAATATGGAGTGCAACACAAAATTTCCACCCCTACCACCCACAGACCAGTGGGCAGGTGGAGGTATCCAACAGAGAAATAAAAAGAATCCTGGAAAAGGTGGTGAACCCAGACAGGAAGGATTGGTCCAGCAAACTAGATGACTCCCTATGGGCGTATCGAACAGCTTACCAAACACCTATTGGTTGCTCTCCCTACAAACTGGTATTTGGAAAAGCTTGCCATTTACCTTTGGAACTCCAACCAAGGCATTTTGGGCAATCACTTTGTTAAACATGGATGTCGAATTGGCTGGGGAAAAGAGGTTGCTCCAACTGAATGAACTGGAAGAATTTTGGAGCAAGGCATATGAAAATGCCAACTCTACAAGGAGCAAATGAAAAAGTGGCACGATAAAAAGCTGATCGACAAGGAGCTAGAAATTGGAGACAAGGTGTTGCTGTATCGATCCAGACTAAAATTGTTCCCTGGGAAGCTGAAATCAAGATGGGAAGGACCTTATGAAATTACTGAAGCATTCCCCAATGGAGCATTTACCATTGCTCATGAGACTTCTGGAGCAACGTTCAGGGTGAATGGACACAGACTTAAAAAGTACAACAGGGGGATCAATGAGCATGATGAACAGACTTCTCATCTCAATGACCCAACCAAAGTTTGAACAAGGGAGCATCAAGTCGAGCTAAGACTATAAACGAAGCGCTACTGGGAGACAACCCAGATTTTTATGTTTTGTTTAAAAAGAAAATAAGAAAATCTTTTGCTAACCATTGCAGGAAGCTAGTTTTGGGGTTGCTCCTGAGCAACCTGATCCCAAAAACAAGGAGCAACCGACACCTAGAACTTAGTTCTTCTGAACTCAAACTCTAGAGTAGGTTGTTCCCACTTGCACCTTTTCATCCAAGGGCCTGCAATGGGCCGCAGATTTCACAGAAGAAGGAAGATTGAGCGGCTGAAGCAACGACTGGACAATAGCTCCTGGTCGTAGCTGTCACACCACTCCAATCAAACAGAGGTGGCAGTTTTCAAAAAAGGAAGGAACCGTCAGAGCATAGAACAGTTACTTTTCCCACACGCATTAAAGCCCACGCTCCCCCTCCCCTGTCCACCACTCACCGTAACTCACATCCCCTTCTCTCTTCCCTTTATAAACAAACACCAAACCACTTTCTTCATACCTGCAACTCTTTCAACTCTCAGAAAGCAAAACCTTTCACTTCTTACCATACTCCCCTAACTTAGAGTTTACACCATGACACGCCAAAAAGCCATCATTTTTGTTGCTTCCGCTTCGAACAAAAGAACCCAAACAGGGAAGAAGCTTAAGGCGGTCAACACCACAATAGATCGGACAATCATACCTGAAAGAGGCATCGTCTTCAACTCCAAGCATGGAGAACTCGAACGATGGATGACAGAAGACATAACAACGCTGGACTGTGAGCTGTTCGTTGAACCTCCCTCAAGAGCTCGTACCGAGTTCGTAACTGCGTTCTTGGAGGGAGTAAAGAGGGAAGATCTCCCAAAACTCCTCATCAAAGGAGTGAAAGTGGACTACTCTCCTGAGGAGATCAATGAAGCCTACAACACGGCTTTAGTTCCCACCGAACAAGACGCGTTCGAAAGATACTGTGCTGGCCGAGGAGATGAGGCCATGACTGGGGAAGTGCTCCGCGAAATAGGCACAGAGGGAGAAACTTGGGGAACCAGGGAGTCCATCCTGAGGAAACACTTCAAGTTCGAGGCAAAGGTATGGATGCATTTCATAAACTCTCGTCTGATGCCTGTAAGCAATTACTCTAGAGTGAATTGGGAAAGAGCAGTGTTGGTTTTCTGCATCTTGACCAAAAAGAAGTTCGACATTGGAAAAATAGTATACAAACAGTTGGTGTCCAATGCACCAAGGAACTCCCCCTTCTTCTTCCCCTGTCTGGTCACAGAAATGTGCCAAAGGGCTGGTCTGAAAGCCACTACTCCGATTCAGGAGGAAACCATCCCAGAAGGGGCAAACATTGACCGGTCCATGCTAAAAAGAATCAGGGACAATGAAGGAATGGAGAGTGAGGGGGAGGAAGAAAAGGAAGAAAAAGAAGAAAAAGAGGAAAAGGAGGAAGAAAAAGAAAACAAAATCTCAGGTAATGTGAAGGAAGAACTTGGGAGAGCTCAAAGGAGGGAGAAACTTCCCTTTAAGAGAGCCTCCACAAGTAAAGAAAAGAGGCAATTTCTGGTTGAAACAAGTGACACGACTTGTCACACTCTGTTTAGGCTCGGCGTAGATCTTCTGGCTATCCAGGTGCAAGCCTTAGAGGAAACAGTCGGAAAGGAGCTGCAAGCTTTTAAAGAAGCCACCCTGCTTATCGAAAAAGAAAAAATAGCCCTGCAGGAGGAACTAGACCAGATAAAGAATGCTGAGCCTCAGCCTCTGAAAAAGAAGATTGAGGAAGGGGAAGGATCTTCAAACTTGCTGAATACAGTTAAGGACCTGGTGGAGACAGTGGAATCACTAAAGAAGAATGTGGAAGAGAAAGAACAGGCCCATGAAGAAGAAAGGAATGACTGGAAAGAGGAGATTAGACTCTTAAGGGATAAATTGATGAAGAATAGAGAAGAAGATATTCAACTCAGACTATACTACAGAGCTTGTGATCAAGTCTTTGCTAGTAACTGGGGAGAAAAATTCAAGGGGCAGACTCCATATCCACCATTCCCAGATATCTTCCCGCCAGAAGCAGTGATGACCGCTCCCTACAGTGGAGCAAATCAAGAAATCGAGGAGAAATAAGGGTCACTACGGTGACCCCAGGTTTATTCGTTCTCCACTTATTTAACTTGATTAAATTTTTCTGGAACGAATGCCTGAATATTTCGGGTGAATCGTGTCTGATTTGCTCTTGGTAAGGAACCTCTGCGGTGTACCAGGGATTCGCCACCCTGATTTACTTGTTTTTCAAAACTTTTTCTGTTAATTCTTGTTTAGTTTACCGTCTTGAGCGTCCTGATTTACCCATTAATTCTTCTGTTCAGATTTTTGCTCCTCGAGATGCTGTGGAAAGTTTATAGTGTCAGACAAAGCAATGTAGAGCATCAATCTGATTTGGAGCAACACCAAGCTCAGGAACACTACACAAAAATCGGACGCTCCAATAGTCAGCAAACTCATGAAGTTGCTGAAGGAAGGAGTTTCGAGCTGCTCTACCTCTGGTTAATAATAATAATAATAATAATAATAATATGTCAGCTCCTCTGCTCCAAAGAACTGTACCCAAAGGGCTCTAATCATCAAGGTTAGGAGCAAGAGCCGCTCAAAGAGCACACTGTTGAAGGTCAGCCCTATGCAAAGACAAGGGTAGTTGACTTCCAGTCAAAAAGACCTAAGAAAAAAAATGAAGAGGGGAGCAATGAAGCTAGAGAAGAAGTTAAAAGTTCATTCCTACAACAACGCAGTGAGAAAACTGACTAAAGAGTGGAAGAGGTCACACACGCACACTGAAACTGGTGAAACCTCACAAATCAGATAGATGCTCCAATGAAGCAATGGAAGAAGTTCTGTTAACTCTCAATCGATAAATCTCAAGGAGCATTGATCTAGCACAAGAAGAGTTTAAGTAATAAAGGATTACTCGGGACGAGTAATGTTTAGTTTTGGGGTGTTTGATGGTCCTCAAAAGTTGAGGTCCATTAGGTACATATTGTTCCACCAAGCCCAAGTTTTAATTACAAATCACTCTCTTTAACCTCCTTCTTCCATGAGGAGCAATTATTTTAAGAAGCAGACCAGAGCAATACGTGAAACGGGAATTAGAGTAGGCTTGGAGCAAATTAACATTATCTTTATCACATATGATTATTGGGTTAATTTGTTTTGATCAGGAAACCTAAGACCCAACAAGAGGAGCTGCACATTTAGGAAGAGAGAGAGATGCTGCGTAGAAGGGAGCATAAAGCCTGCTATAGTACAGAAAGCAAATAAAGGAAGCAATCAGCAGCCTCCACGTCAGCATCAGCAGAGAAGGTGGAGGTGTCTCCCTGCTACAGTACAGAAGCAGCAAAAGGAAGCAATCAGGAGCCGCCACATCAGCTATAGCAGAAATAGTGGGCATGTCTCCCTGATCCCAGAATTCTTGCACACAAAGAGAAACCAAAAGCAAGGGGGACCACTTCCATCAAGTGCTGTGCTGGCAAGGAGCAAAGCTGCTATTGGAGAGTATTCCTATGAAGAGCTGAGTTGGCAAGGAGCAGAGCTAACATTGGAGAGGATTTGAAGAAAGCACAACCCTTGATGAAAGGAACAGTGATGATTTAATGAAGGGCTCTATAAAAGGAACATAGCAAACAACTAATTGCGAACAGACATCCTAGGATAGTTTTTATTTGTTCTTTTTGTTTAGAAAAAATGCTCACTAGGAGCTAACTTTCTTTAAGTAGGTGAGGGTTCCATAGAAGTAATCCCTTTTGTCTTAGGATAACTTTGTAAGGAACACATATTTTATAAATGAAATCTGAGTTGCTCTTTGGTTTAATATATTGATTCTGTGAAACCCCTTGGGCTGCAACCTCATCCCGGGACCACTCGGTCGATGAAACACTGACAGGGGCGTGTGGAGCAGTCTCAAGATCTTGGGGTAGTTTAGCCTGAAGAAAGGGGGGAGAAACACCTGGAATGAGGAGCACTGCCATGTGAATCCATGCTCTTTTGAGAAGGCAGCATGGTTTCCTTGTGTGTAACTCTAAGACCTCTGGAGTAAGGTGGGAGCAAGGCCTTGCTCTCTTCTTACCCTAAGGCAAAGTAAAGGAAGGAGCAGATTCCACTTATAAAATATGCTACCAAGTAGGTTTAACCAAAGGGATGAAAATATGGAGCCCATAAACACCTACTTAACCTTCTTAAAAATCAACCCCACATCAATCTTTTGTTGCAACTCTTTCCACAACATTTTACTTGTGTTCACATTACTGATTTTACTCTCATCTCACTGATTTCTTTTGAGCTACTTCAAATTGATGCTTTTATATTCGATGTTCATACTAAGTTATCACCGCTCTCATCTAGGTTCAGAATGGTTAACATTGTTTAACTTGCTGACTAGAGATTGCTCTTTGTGAAGCTTGGTCAAGAATAGTGCTTTTCTTTATTTTATTTTTACAAATTAAGTTTCCTTGAACGTTTCTTACTTCACAATTGCTCCCTGAGGACGATAAATCTGGGGCTATAACACCCTATATTGCTTGACACGTAAGCTTGCGTATAGTCAAAGAGGGTTGCTCTCAGTCAGAGAGAATTGCTCCTGTTGGCAAATCTGACTGTTGCTCTGTGCTCTTGCTCCTACAATATAAATTATTCCCGAGCAGCTCGCAGTCCGACCAAGCAATAAGCTAAAGCAATGTTTAACAACCCCGCCAGTACTATCAAAACCCGAGTTGGGAGACATCCTAATCCTATACCTGGCTGTAGGAGAAGAAGCTGTAAGCGCGGTCCTAATCAAGGAAACTGAGGATGGTCAAAAGCCGATTTACTTCATCAGTAGAGCGCTACAAGGTGCAGAACTACGGTATCAAAAGCTGGAAAAAGTAGCATATGCTTTGCTAGTCACAGTAAGGAAGTTGCGGCACTATTTCCAAGGGCACCAGATCAGGGTTCGCACTAACCAACCCGTTCGACAGGTGTTGCATAAACCAGACCTAGCCGGAAGAATGGCCAATTGGGCAATTGAACTAAGTGAATATGACATAGTCTATAAAAGTCGAAAGGCTATTAAATCACAAGTCCTAGCCGACTTCATGATGGAGATGACTCCACCACACAAAGAACAAAGCCAAGTCGTGGATGCCTGGAAAGTTTTTGTAGATGGATCATCCAACAAGAATGAAAGTGGAGCCGGGATCATACTCGAAAGTCCAGAAAGGGTTACCATAGAGCACTCCTTGAATCTGGGCTTTCCAATCTCAAATAACCAGGCAGAATATGAAGCATTGATAGCCGGGTTGATGCAAGTCAAAGAGCACGGAGCCAACAATGTGGTGGTGTTCAGTGACTCCCAATTAATTACGTCTCAAATAGAAGGAAAATACCAAGCCAAGGGTCCCCTAATGGTAAAATACTTGCACAAAGTAAAGGAATTGATGGCCGACTTTAATGCAGTACAAATCAATCATATACCTCGAGGAGAAAACTACCGAGTTGATATTTTATCAAAGTTGGCCATTACAAAAAATCCGGGAAACCATAGGACGGTAGTACAGCAAAGCCTAGCCACGCCGAGTTGCGTGATGGTCATTACTGCAGCAACGGATTGGCTGCATCCCATTATAGAGTATCTCGAAAGAGGAACAAAGCCGGATGACGCACTGGAATCTCGCAAGTTAATCAGAGATGCGACACAATATACGATGGTGAACAACCAATTGTTCAGGAAGGGTTGCACACCCCAATGCTGAAGTGTCTGGACTATAAAGATGATGAGTACGTCTTGTCAGAAATTCACGAAGGCATCAATGGGCATCATATGGGTGGCAAAGCACTGGCACGGAAAGCTCTTCGAGCTGGTTACTACTGGCCAACTATGGAAGCGGATTCTAAAGAGCATGTGAAAAAATGTGATAGTTGCCAAAAGCACGCTAAGCACATTCTCTCACCACCAGAAGAAATGAAGTACATCTCGGCTCCATGGCCATTCTTTAAATGGGGAATGGACCTCCTGGGACCCTTCAAAGCAGCTGAAGGGCAACTGAAATGACTAATCGTGGCAATAGATTATTTCACCAAATGGATAGAAGCCGAGCCAGTTGCCACTATCACCTCAGCAAGAGTACAGAAATTCTTCGAGAAGAGCATAGTTTCCAGGTTTAGAATACCAGCCGAGGTAATTACAGACAATGGATCACAGTTTGTTGATAAGAAATTCCAACAGTTGATGAAAGACTTTCATATTACACATCGATTCGCTTCTGTCGAGCACCCACAATCAAACGGACAGGCCGAAGCAGCAAACAAGATAATTGTGGACGGCCTCCGGAAGCGAATGACAGATGTTAAAGGAAGTTGGGTTCAACAGCTACACTTTGTCCTTTGGGGATATAGAACAAGTACTCAAACGTCAACAGGGGAAACCCCTTTTCGATTAACATACGGTTGTGAAACTATGATACCGGTGGAAGTCGGAGAGACTTCTTGGAGACGAATGAGCAGCATGGCACAAGGCGAGCAGCAGAACAGTAGATTGCTTACCGCCGAGTAAGACCTCATTGAGGAAACTCGAGTCCTGGCTCATTGCCGAGATATGATGGCCAAATAGCAGATGGCGGCCGACACAATAAGAAGGTGCGACCAAGAAGTTTCAGGGTCAATGATCTGGTTCTCAGAAGAGCAGATATTGGTAACCGAAATGCACGGGAAGGAAAATTGGCTGCCAATTGGGACGGGCCTTACCGGGTTCAGCATAAGCTCGGAAAAGGAGCGTATGTCCTAGAAACAATTGAGGGCAAGCCAATTAAGAGAACATGGGATGCAGACAAGCTAAAAACATATTACATCTTAAAAACTTTTAGCTATTTTGTAGACGAAGTTATCCTCTCTTAGGGACTTTATTTAAAAGCCAAATATGCTGGCATTATTCATGTAATACTCGAACTGATGATGAATAAATGAGGAATTACTTCTTATTAAAGATTTACTCTTATTTGTTATTAGTATCGTATACAAACCAAGGTATAAGACGTAATCAGCCAAGATGACCCTGATCAGGTCAAAATACCCATCACTTTTTGTATTCAAAAAGCACGGGTAGGTACCATGATTGCCTTTACCTTGAAAAAAAATTTATACACAGATGCGTCTGAAGTGAAGAAATGTTCTGTATGCAGATTTAGCTTATATAACTAAGTCAAAATACATGTGTCATGAATAATGACAAAATCGGAATCCGTTTAACGTGCTTTGACCTCGGCCAGGTCATATAAACCGAACTCGTATAAATATGAGGGTTTTCAAAATGTATCCGTAATAAAAAAACTTCGGTTACGAAAGCAGGTTATATATGAAAATCAGGTATAAAACCGGCAATATTCATTACATCTTAAAAAGAGGCTCTTAAAAAGCCCCAAACAAAATTCAAAACAAATAAAGGTTAAGGGGCAGAAGGAGGATGAATGCTTGCTTCCTCGCCTTTTTCCACTACGGCTCTATCTTCACTTGGCGTAGCCGAGTCACACGGCGGGGATTCTGGAGGGCAACCAATGATAGCACCATTGCTCACGTAAGCCTGAGGATGGATGCCACGTGTGACGAACTGGAGACCAGGATTTATAACTCGCAGTTGGCTGAGAGCATTATCAAAAGAGCCAGTTATGTCCTTTTCGAGTTCGCTCCGGTATGCTCGGGCAATAGCTTCTGTTTCCTCCAGCTTTGCCTCCATATCTTCAAACTTCAGCTTGAATTCTGTCAGGGATTTATGATTAAAGTCATGCACAGATTTCAGATCTTTATACTCCTTCTGGAGCTTAGCAAGAGCCTCCCTAGTTGATAAGAGATCTTTCACGGCCTTCTCTTTCTCTCCCTTCTCCTTCTCCTGCTCCTCCTTCGCCAACTTCAAGTCGGCCGAAACCTTCGATTTCTCTACCTGACAAGCCATTAAGTCATTGAAGGTACGGAGATAGTCGTTTTTCAATGACAACAAAGGTCGGACCATAGCAGAACCTATCTCCATATCCTCCAACTCCTTGATCTGCATCGCAGTAAAAGGAGAGGAATTAAAAAATATTTCAGGAGGGCAAATGGCATCCCGCAGAGGGTTAGTTATCCCTGATTTCCAAAGAATATGCTTGGAAATACCAGAAGATGGGGGAGTCATGATAACAGCCGGAATCGTCGGAGGAACAATCGGGTTCCCCTTATCCGGTTTCCCCTTCGTCTTGTCAACCACTGCCTTGGCTTTCTCAACAGAAGGTTTCTTTGGCTGCTCTTCTGCGACTTTCCATTTTTGTTAGGGGGATCCACAAATTTCCCAGCAGCACCTCGGCTCAAAACTGATAACCAGCTGGGTTGGTCGCTCTTTTTACTTTGCTGATCATCTTGAGCTTGACCTGCCATATTGGGAACTGCAAAGCAAATGTTAGTCACAGCCACAAAATATCATAAAATAATTAATGATGCAAAGATAAACATACTCAATTCCATGTCAAGCTCTTCTTGAGATTTATAAATCAGTGAGGCAACACTAGCCGGCTTTCGAGTTTGTAGGTAACTCCCTATGGCAATTGTCGAGTTGATATCAGAAGGACTCAACTCGGACTCACTAAAACAATAGCTTGCAGGGGGAAACCGGAAATGATCAGGCGACCAACATAAGGGGAACTTTCCCTCTACATCCTCGGTCCCACAATTACCAAGGAACCACGCATCTTTACCAGGATGTGTGGAGACTTTAAAAAACTGGTCTTTAAAGTTTTTGAAAGACTCAGTATATACTTGATATAATCTACGACCCGGAACACCACGAATGGTAACCCATCCCTTTCGTTCAGGTGGTTCACGACCGGTCCGACAGGAAATGACTTGAAAAAAATAAAAAAAGACACAGACAGAAGGTGCGAGCGTCAGATATGCACAAAAACGCTCAAAAGCTTTTACAAAACCCTAGCCATTGGGATGAAGTTGGGTGGGGGATATATGCAAGTGGTTAAGAATTTCTATTTGAAACTTGGTTAGAGGAAATCGAACACCCAATTGGTTTATCACATCTTGGTAAAAGAAAAAGGAGCAAGAATCATCTTCTGCCCCTCCGGAACAAACCGGTTCATCTTCTGCTGGAGGACGAATGTCGTAGTTCTCCAATTGCCCAACAGGAAGGCTAGCCACGTCATCGGGACTCATCCCGGATGTTGTATTTAGCACTTCATATGTTACCCAAGGAAATTGAGAAACTAAGGAAGTAGGGGGAGAGTCAAAACATGACTCGGTCGAACCCGACTCATCTACACCTTCTTCAAGGAAACATGCCATTAATACCTAGAAATGGAAAACAACAAAAGGGGATCAGATGAGGATGGATATACCTGAATTTAAAGTTCTATCAGATGAATCACTAGAAGACGATGACGATGACAAATCAAAAATCATAATTGGCTCATTAACCCGGTCAGGTGGAGGGGCAGAATCTGGGATGCTCCCATGACGGCAACTAGCAAGAGTTGATTCGGCCAAAGAATCACATCCTTGTTGGACGATTTGAGAGCTCAGATAAACACAAGAAAAGCAAGGAACATCCTTGGAAGAAGGGAGAGAATGACGAAAACCTTCAAGGTTAGAACCAGAACGATTCGGACTCTCAGATGAAGAAGGAGGATGAATAGGAGATGAAGTACGGGGGTGGTAGGCTACACGACCCCTTCGACCACCTTTCCGCGATCTTGAACCATGGTACCCGCGAAGCATGGCTTCCCGTTTTTCCTCTTCGGTCCTGGGAATTCCCCAAAGCCAATAACGGGCACCAGGAGGAATGCTTTCCAACAAATTGGAATCTATTTCATCCTATTGTCTACAACGCAAAGCTGGGAAGGAAAGTCTTTTCCTTCCCATTTTTTCATGTAAGAATTAAAGATACTTTAAAAGGAAATGTCACGACTACTGGAAAATGGCAATGACGTTCCAAAAACTGAAAATAAAAGGAGGATGATGCAAAACTGCATATGAATGCAGTTAAGGGAGGCAGAGCACAACACAGAAGCAGGAAGAAGCAAAATAAGGATTTTAGCAATACCTGACTATGTTGGCTATGTGAACAGGGTGAATGATTTGCAGCAAAATACAGGTCAGGAACCACGAAAGCTTCTGAGGAAAATGAATGAAAAGATAAAAACGATGAAGGGAAATAGAAATGAACTGCATAGTAAAAATGAACTGCAGGAAGGCCAAAGAGCGAGGTTATTAAGGTCATTTCAGGTTCATCGTACATAACAATCGCCAAAATCGCGAGTGGAGAATGCAGCGGTTTGGAATAGCAAAAGTTGCAACCACCCCATCGCCGCAAAAGGTAATGATTCGACGCATAAAATGATGACATTCATAAATGTGCATGATAAACAAGACTGCACAAGGTGGTTGCAGCACGCAAAGGCATGTGAGCAACGACGCGTGGCTAAAAATACAGTTGGCAAAGCACATAGGAAAAGCATCTTCCAAAACCGAGTTCTAAAAAGTAATTCGGCCATAAACAAGAAACCCGACAGCTCTACAACATGTCCACACCGGGTTAATGCTTAACCAAAAAAAGATTTACATATCCATATTACGTACACCCAGGCAACCCGGATGCACGGATAGCCTGGCTGGGGGGCAACTGTTATGGACCTGTACGAAAGGTGATATGCTCCCAGCATATATACTTTTATAGATCAAAAAGTATTGAATCAGATCTAGAATTGTGTATAAAGGTGTATATATGGTGAAATTATTGAATAAAACTTGTCAGACACTCTCTCACTCAAATTCTTTATGTTTATAGGAGAAAAAGGTCAAATAAAGGAGCAGGAAGAAATCAGACAGTATCTCCACGCTTGGAGCGTTCAATTCAACGCTTGGAGCGTAGGAAGAGACCCAAGGCAGTGGGTCTACGCTTCAAGCGTAGAACCCTACGCTTGAAGCGTAGACAAGGACAAGGAAAATCAGACAGTGTTTCTACGCTTGGAGCGTGGATCCTGCGCTCCAAGCGTAGGATTGAAATGGACAGCTGTCAGTTGCGAGGAAAGAAGAATCATGGGGAGTATAAAAGGGCAAAAGACAGCCCTAAACAGGACAATTGGTCATTCTGAAGAAAGGTTAAGGCATTCGGATCCAGAGGAGGAAGGAGTCTGGAGATTCGGAGAGAAAACCATTCTTCTTCTACCTTTCTGTAGTTGTTATGTTTTGATGTTTTCATTGAATATTGGATTTTTAGCCATGATAATGGTTGGCTAGAACCCCTTTGTTGTGGTTAGGGTCACGAACCCTTGTGAACCCCTTTGTCGACGGTAAAGGACACTCTCATTTTTCGACTCACTATCTTCACCACACTGGTACCACAATCACACACTTTAGCTTATATTTTGGCGATCAAGCTAGGTTTAAGGATATCTTTACAGTAGATATTCCTAACCAAAGCAATACGACCTAGATTGACCCATCAGCCTAGTAGGGCTGAACATTCCTGTCTCTAAGACAGAACAAGAGTGTAGTAGCAGAGATTCATATTCAAAAGGGAATCTTTTATTGAGACACTTGGTTGCAATTAAATGGGGGAGGTATATTAGCGTGATGATCCTCTATGTCCAACTTATCGGTTTGAGAAGGAGATTAACAAAGAGAGTTGCAAACCATGGAGGCAAGCAGTCATAGTCAAATTGCTGGCGAAGCGTGTAGGAGTGAAATTCCTACTTGATAGGCTTCTTAAGATGTGGAACCTTTCAGGGACCCATGAATTTATTGACCTAGAGAATGATTATTTCCTATTCCGATTTTCTGATGCTGGAGATTACAGCTATGTCTTACAAGAAGGTCCATTGATAGTTGCGGATCATTATGTGGTGGTGCAACGTTGGAGACCAAGATTGGTAAAGTTTGCTCGTATCTGTATTGCATTTGATTTGAGCAAAGGATTTCTATCGAAGTTCAAGATTGGTAACCGAGTTTTCCCAGTAGGCTACGAGGGGTTACATCTCATTTGTTTTGCATGTGGCAAATTTGGACAAGAAACTCAATTTTGCACTGCTGCTGAGTCGTCGGACTTATCCACCAAGGGATTCGTGGAATTTCGATGGATTGCGTTGGAGGAAATCTACTAAAGCTAGGCAGATAGATAGACTCCTTTCCCGCTGCTAAGGGAGAGTAAGAAACAAAATCAGATATTGTTTTTTAATCAGCACCTCCTTTTATTTTGGGTATGCAGGTACTACGAGTCCTCTCACTACTAACCAGTAGACATCATGTGGCTGGTCTTGCCGGTATCAACAACAAGAAAAAAAACCAAATGGAAACAACAATTAACTATGGCTTTTGGCCCGGACAACGTCCTAGGTGTCGGGGAGATCGGAGCAAGACTGCCTAGATGAAGTTTTCTTCCTAGGCTACAGTAAGCAGATCGAGAGGTCGTTCTGCCCCTTGTCCCCGAATATGGGTAATATATTCTCATAAATTCTTGCTCCAATCTGAACTAGCTGGCGAGCAATCCCAGTTCGCAGCAGAGAACAAGACAGCAAGCGAGCGTACCTTTGCTTCTTCTCCACCAAGCACGGAAGTTTAAGGATAAATGTAGGTCGGTGGCTACCTAAGGAAACTCCGATTCGATCTGCCCCCCAGCTGGGAGGCATCTACCTCATCCCGATCAGAAGGAGAGGTTCACCATGATTGGGGTACTTGTTTTTTTCCCTTTCGGAAAGAATGAAATTCATAGGGGACCATCCTTTTGTTGTGTTGCGACATTTTCCTCAGATTTATGGATTCGCAAGGGGCCTCAGGCCCTACTTAGTTGACTGACAATGGTAAAGGCTTGTGAAACTAGGTAAGGCCTTTTGAATTTTATCTTAAGTAGTCTATAGTGGTGCAAAGTGCTTTGTGCCCCTTTTCAGCAGGGGAGCAAAAGGTTAGATATAACACCTCACATTTCTAAATTATATATTAATATATGAAACATGGATTAGAGGGAAAGATTAGTGAAAATCCTGAAAATCGGGTCAAAATACAAAGGAAGGGTAAAACGGTAATTAGCCAAACACACAACCCTAGGAAGGTAAAATTGATTATGAGATCTCAAATGATAAAAATAACCCTGGAAATGGATTCAGAACGAAAAATTGAGTGGTTAGGCAAGTTTCAGAAAATTCAGTGAATAGTGTTTTTACCGGGTAAAAGTACAGCGGTACAGTTGCACCTAAAGCGTGCTGATTGAGTTTTGAGCTCTAGGTTTGGATATAAGTTATAAATGGTGTATAGGAATAGGAAATATGATTTCTGATAAAAATTGACGGAAATTAGTAAGTTTGGGGAAGCTTACCTACGGCGCGCGTAACAGCTTAATACTGCGGTTTCTCCGAACAACCGGAAAACTCAGGATTCATCTGATCAAGGGTAATTAAAGGACAATGGTTAATGTTAAAAATTAGAGTTTCTAAATAAGTTATGAATTTATGTACGTTTAGTGGGATCGGAGGGAAATTCGAATTAGTTTGAAATCGCGTGAGGTGGCGGTAGGGCTTAAACCACTTAAGCCACATGTCTGTGTAACTATTCATCATCACTTTCTTTCTTCTTTATCTCTCCAAGGGTCTAGTTCTTCATGGAAAAAGGGGGGTGGAGTTGCCAACTTGAAACTCCATCATCCAACCACCAAAATCCAAAAAGTTTGTCACCAATCTTTAAGTAAACGACGATCCGCACTCAACCATACCATCCATTAGCCTTGAAACCCCCTCATTTGTGAGAAAGAAGCAAAAATTAGCCACGAATTTGAGTAGTTTTTGGGGAATTTGGGGTTTTTTGCTCAAGTCTTGGGGATTAATTGGAGGAGTCTTGTGACTTAATTGTGGGTAAGTTTCAACACCTCTCATGCTTGATTTGATGAGCTTGATTTCATGAAAACCTAGGGCTTATATGCTTGATTTATGGAGTTAGAGAGCTCAAATGGAAATTGTGTATTCGATGAATATGTCTTAGAATGATGTGTTAGAGCCATAAATGCAATAAAATTTATTGGTGAAAATGAGTTTAACTTAGTGAAATTTTGAGTGTGATGCCATGACTTGGTGTTTTGATGATCCGATTGTTCTCAATTGAAAATAAGGATCCTGATTCAATTGAGATCAACCGTGAATTTGGTAATTTTTATCCAATGAAGGACATCCATGGAACCCTAACCCTAGGTTGGTTAATTTTGAATTACGAATTTTAATTCCAATTTTATATTCTGCCTTTTAAATTATTTAAACTGAAATCAAACCCCCCCCTTTTATTTTCTATTTTCAGCAACGATTTTCACCCAAACAATTTCCTTGAGAGACGACTTAGGGTTTCCACTTTACTGCAAATTTTCTGAACTCTAAATAAAAATAATTTTTAATTTGCACGAGTTCGACAGCTCGTGTCAACGTTAGGATTGAGTAATTGAATTTTTATATGGTTGTATGAGTTAATAATAAGATTGTATGAGGTGTGGAGTAGTTGAATTGGATTGAGAATCCCTTGGTGTATGCCTATGATGATTTCGGCCAAAGAGGGGAAAATGGGGTGTTGATGTTGTGAGATTGTATAATTGGCATGATGAGTTGTTCAATGGTAATTAGAAGGGTTGTGTGATGGTTGGAAGCTTTTGAAAATCTATGGAAAAATATTGGATTGTGTTGGATTGTGTATTGTCCCTAGAAGGAAATAAATGGGCAAAATGATATTAGAATGGTGTAAAATGAAAAGTGACACCTAAGATGGTATCTTGGTAACCTTGGGATGCTTAATAAAAATAGAAAGAAAATAAAGAAAAATGTTTTGTGTTTTAACACATATATGGTCGAACCTCACAAGTGGCCGAACCTCACCTAAAATATTTTTGGTGAGTATTTTAAATCATGCATTTATGCTTGAGAATTGGAGTGTAATTGGTGAATGGTAATTAATTGGGAATGTCCTCTGTGTAGGCATTTCTGTTGTGTAAGTAGCTCGGAAAATAAATTACAGTGGAGCTGCAGGAGAGGATTATACAGGTAATCCCTTGGTACTGGGGTTTGATCCCCTTGTGTGTTCCGCCATGCCCAATGAGGGTAGTAGTAGGAAATGTATGTGAATAATATAAGATAACATGCTCATGCATATTATATGTGTTGTGGTACATTGGATGTACCATGTCTTTGGCCAGTAGATGTTTGCCTTCGGGCATTACGGACTTCCACTGGATAGGTTTTCGTGAGGGAGTTCCAGTTGACCTGGGGTCGTGGTGTGTTATCCGGATAGGAGCACACTAGGAAGTCTCGAGTGGAGGGTGCCTTGGTTTGATGTTCTGGGAACACGCCTTGGTTTGAAACTCGTAGGCTTATATGTCGAGCCAATAGGCTGGACGTTGCGTGGTCTTGGCATTGACCATTCCAGTTTCGTCATATTTTGTATCCCTATGCTTCCCTATTTCACTAAACCCCTTGCTTTATCCCATTTTCATATGTTATGTTATTTATATGCATCGAAAGAGCCATTGAGCGGAGTATTCTCCAGAACCTCTAGGTTACTGAGATATATTCGTATAACTCATCCCGCTTTGGGGATTTTATTTCAGGTAATACCAGTGGTGTAGGAGCGGCGGGAAAGAAGCCCGTAGGCTGAGCTGGAGGGTTTATATGTATTTTGCATTTTGGTGGCCTTTGGGCCTAGGCTAGACTTAGGTCATGAACAATGCATATGATTAAAAGTATTGTTATCATTTTGTTCATGATGTATATTTTGTCTAAGTTTAGTCTTGAGTACCATGTTTATTTTGGAGTATTTACTTTATGTATATTTGAAGGAAGATTGTAATTGTAATATGTCATTTGGAAGAATTGTGATTGTATATGAAGACTTGATGTAATATGGAAGCATGTAATATGATGAAAGGGCAATAGGCCTATTCTAGGATGTGAACGATTCTTTATGTTTATAGAATGCATGCAAATGGATCTGGATGATTGAAATATGTTAAGTTTAATAATGTAAGTAACGTGATACAAATTGAGTAATTGGATATAAACTGTGAAGGGTTGTAAGAGCCCCAAGGCATTGCTGGTCCTTATGTGTGTCACCCAATGATTATTAGGTACAAATTGAGGTTAGAGAACACTTTTGTAAATTTGGTATTTATTGGAAAAACTATGGAAACTCTGGCGAATTTTCTAGAAATTGACAGAATTTAGGCGAATTTCGGGAGAGCATATCTCCCTCCACAGTTGTCCGATAGGGACGTACCATGCGCCATTTTGAAGCTTGAGATGTCCTCTATCTTGTGGAAAAACTTGGGATTTTTCTGAGTTAGGCGTCAGACTGTAGAAGGCAGAGAACACCGACTGCCCTGTTGGTCCCTGCACATGGGGCTGATCTGGACCGAGTTTGGAAAAATTATTCCCGCTTCGTTTCTTGGTCAAATTAGGTGAATGATATTTCAAATTTAAGCTTGAGGTGTCTAGTTTCTTTTATAAAAATTTGAGAGCAATTAGTTGAGTGGATTATCCAGAATGTTTGATTGAGTGAAGGATGTTGGGAGTTGTTTTGGGGTTGGCTGGAAGATTTGCTTGTCCAACTTCAGACGACGATATCAGGAGCAAACGAGAACTTTATGACTCGTATGATAGCTTACTAGAAATTTAATTAAGTCTAGAGTAACATACTAAAAGATGAGAGATTCGCGCCATGCGGTTTGCCCGCGGTAATTCAAAGACCGAACCATGTTCGGATAGGTAGAAAACGTAAAAGTGGGAATTTAGCTAAGTGGGTTTATGGGAACCCTTTAGTGAATTGAGAGATGTAATATATGTTATAAAATTAGTTTAAATAATTATTGCACAAAGAGTTTACATTTATGGTCACAGCTTTTAATTATTACGTTTTTTATTGTTTTTAAATGCTCGCGTAATAAACAGAAAAAGTTTACTCGCATTTTTATAAATGAATTGTTGTGATTGTAACTAAGCTTAATATCATAATTGATGTTAACAATACCGGTGTACAGCGGGCTGTTACATTAGACCTTAGAAAGTCAGTGAACATCGGTTCTTCTATGTAGGTATGGCCTTCTCCCTTGACTCTCCTAACGTCGAGCTAAGTGCTTCGTAACCTTTGCGTAGCGTAGTAGAATGAAGGCTACGCACTGACACTCTCTTATCTATTAGCCTAAACGTTTTTGCTAACTCGCTCGCCTACTATACTATACCCTACTGTACAATACATTAGTAGGGTAGGCTAACCCATAGGCCCTTAGTAGTGTTGACAAAGAAGAACAGCTGGTTAAAAGACACTGAATCTTTATAAATATATATTTATAAAAGATTTTATTATAATAAAGATCTTTTATATAGGCCAGCTTGACAAGCTACCCTTCCTCTTGATCTTAGGTACGAAGAGAAAGATCTTTTTTTTATAACTTCCACTTATCTATCGATCCCGGACCGGAAAAGTGACCGACCAGGGCCCTCTTTTTGAATGAAAGAAAGGATTTATGAGCCCTAGCCCTGTAAGCCCACACCTGTGTGGAGTATATCGTTCAACACCTGCAGCACAAACCCATTTTTGACCAATTGGTCCTAGTATCATAAGCGACCGAACGGCCGCCCCCTAATTAATAGACCAACTTGCTGTAATAATTCCATAAACACCTAACGAAGATATGGTAAACAAATAAAGTAGCCACTGAAGCCATTCTAAAAAGGGAGAAATTAGCAATACTTGGTGAAATAGGTTCTTTTAGAATCAATTTCAAACCATCTGCTATAGGTTGTAACAATCTGAACGATCCCACTACATCAGGACCCTTTCGACGTTGCACAAAAGCCATTACTTTATGTTCAGCTAGCACTAAAAAGGCTACTCCTAGTATAAGTGGTAGAATTATTCCAAGTATTTCAGCTGGAACAACTATGTACATTTTCGATTTTCTATTCACTCATGATTTAGCCTGGCCGACCCAATCATGATATTGAAGGATAAGACCTTTTATTGAAAAACCTTGTATCTCGACATACGGACATTTTTTTCAATCTTGTACCCAGCAAGAAAATGCGCAAACGCAGCTTTCGCCTCGATCCCTTGCTTGTTCGCTTCGCATAGGCTACACAAGCGGTACACTTCACACCAACCCAATCTCGAATCAAAAAGTGAACTACAAGCAACTACATATGTGAAATGTGAGGGACAGAACCTTAGCTACTATGGTAGCCTGAATCTAAGCTACCAACTTTCTTATTATTCAATTTTCGCTTTGCCCTTTTCCGGGTAGCAGGACAAAGAGCCTAAGGGATAGAGAAGAAAAGACTACATCGACAAGAAAAGATTTTCATTGGGAAGGCTTCTTTTCCTCAACTCAACATTCTTCTCTAGGTCAAGCCAGCTAGGCCCTCTTCTGTCTATCTATATAATAAGTGCCATCCATTTCTGCCAAAATCGAAGCCAACACGTGGACACTTAAATGATTTGGTTCATGTCTTTCAATGCCTTAAGTTAGTTATTGTAAGAACCCGCACCAGTAATTTAGGAATTCAATTAAATAAATATAAGATTAATGAAATAATTCCATGATCGACCCTAATAATTATTAGAAGACTTAAATAATTATAGTAAGTGATTAATAATGTTGAAAGTCGCTTTTCTGACGAAAAGTGCATATACCGGTTCTGCCTCACGGTATAATTGTGTACCGATGAAGTATCCCGAAAAATTATAGTAAGTATGGGAATATTCCTAGAATAATATATAAGACTAGGATAACAAGTTTCAAGTCGAGATAATGAGAACTGGTGTCAGAACTGATATCGACTACGTAAAAGCGCGTACCGGAAAAGTGCTGCGAAAAAATAAAATAAAAATATCAAAAATTCTGGAAAAATGGCTAGGCTCAGAATCCCAAGTTTGAGATTAAAATACTAAGCGTAGCTATTACTGCTAATACAATGTGTTTAAAATTAAACGGACTATAAATACCCCTTTGCACAAAACCCTAGGCCATAATTTGGCTGCTACGTGAGGCTTGTGTGTGCTGACTACCTTCAGCCATTTTCTCCCTTCTTGAACTTGAGATCCATGCACCTTAATTAGCCAAGAACTCATCTTTTCCCTTTGATTTCTTCACACTAAACCTTGTAAACACCTAGTAGTAGATTGTGAGGAGGTTGGGGTGTCTTATTGCTGAGTGTTGGCCTCTGACTTGTGGTGGCTTGAGGGCTGAGTTGAGAGTTCTCAATGTGAGAGCCATTGTATTATCTTGGTGACTCCAAGGAACCATTTTTAAGTGTAAAAGAACCAACTAGTGGTGTATTTTCGTGGTCTTGCTGAGTCAGAATCTTGGTGCTATATTGGAGGCTTATAATCAGTTTCATTTTCGGAGTCTTGAACACTTGAGGTATACTATGATCACCTCTTTGGTATTTTATGATTTTAAGCTTGTTTAATCCATTAAAAAGGGGAACTTTGATCATTTGAGTTAAGGACTGATAATCTAAGTCTATAATGTGTTAATGAACATCTGTTTAAGGAGTCATTGGACTCCAAATCGCTTTAGAACCCTTAAAAATGGAATTATGCAGTGAACAACTGGAGTTTTTGTATTCTTTCTAATAAGTATTCGAATTGTAACATCCCGCATAATTAGTAAAATACATAAGTACTATATGTTATAGATGTATGTGTAGAATTCGGATTTATGGTGTAGGTTTGATGGCTTGCGAATTGTTTGATCTTTATCCTTGGATGAGACTAAGGTAAGTATTTAAATTAAATCATAGGAGGGTGCATATGTAGGCATGTGAAATTTATTAAAATTATATGAGTAATTTGAGTGTGTGTTAGAAGGCTTTAGTGTTTATTGGACTTTGGAAGTGGGCTAGTGTGTGTGTGGACTTGTCACTTTTGAACTTAAGTGATTGGATTCTTTGTGTGTGGGGCCAATGGCCCAAGGATGGCTTTTGGACCTACCTTGATTCAGCCCAAAGTTGTAACCATTCTTATCTTCCCCTAAGCCTTGTCCAACAAGGTTGTCTTGTGTACCAAGGAACCTTCACATGCAACCTTATTACCACCCTTTCATGCGCACAAAAGAGAGTGATTAGGACTTAGAAATCTGCCAATTTTCCCTTGCTAAACCGCCACCTCATACTTAGTTTATGCACCTTTGACTTCAACTTCATTGCATGGAAGACACATGTGCACCTTAGCATCATTTTAGGCTGCATTATTCTTCTTTTAGGCGCACATGGGGGGAGTCATGGATCAGATTTTTTATGACACAAATCTGTCTTGAGTGTTGACCAAGAGAACCACCTTACACCTTCCATCATGAGGCTGAAATGTGCAGATTTTTGCATGCTTTTGGCAGTCCATCATGAGCCAAATCTGCCCCTTGTTTCCACATGCAGCCAAAGAAGGATTTTGGGCTGCATCTCCATCATCTTTTGCGCAAAGGACAGCTCCAAATCTGAGCCTAGGCTGCCACAAACCTGTGTTCATGATGACACCTCCTTCCACCCCACCATGTGCACAAGACTTGGCTGTTTGTGCAGAAAAATTCTGACTTGGCAGCCCCTTGTTCAGATCTGAACTCTCCTCCCCTCACCTCCTTGCATGTGCATAGAGTAACTAAGAAGCAAACTCTTGCTTGTTCAAACCTATTGTGCAGTCCCACTGCTACAAGCAACCAGATTTCTGCCTTAATGTTGCATCATTGCAACCCCTCCTCACCTACTTTAAGTATGCGCACAAGAGAGGTGGGCTGTCCTCATTTACATTCAGCCAAGCTCCTCCCCCTCTCCCTCACACTCTAGCTGAACCTACAAGCATCCTTGGAGCAAGAAGACTTTGCTAACTCACCTTCCCTCACCTCTCCAAAACCGTGACCTACACCAAGCAAGTGCAAGCTCTTCTCCTTCTTCTTCCCTCACTGTCCAGCCTTGTCCTCAACCATTGAAGCTGTCCAAGTTTGTTCCTCCTCACCTTGTATGCGCATAGATCATCATAGGAAGTGGGGACTTGTTGTTGGTAGAACTAGAAAGGTGTGGTGTGTGACAAGAAGTGTGTGCTACAAGAGGTAAGCCTAGAACTTAGACCTCTTTCATTGTGTAACCATGTGTGTGCTTGAATGTCTCCTTGGTTATGTGTGGTTTTGGATTCAAGAATGACATGGTAAAAGTAGAATGGTGGAGCTATTTCATGATGATTTGTATGCTTAAGTTATGGAATGGAAGTCTCATGGTCATACTTAAGTTAATGCCCACTGTTTTGAGGAATATATATGCCACTGTTTTTGTATGAATATGCCACTGTTTTGAAGAGAAAAATGCCAATGTTTCCCTATGTATGTGCCACTGTTTTGAGGATAAAATGCTCACTGTTTCGGTTCCTCAAGATCACCATTTTGATGCCACTGTTTCTGCACACTTATGCCACTGTTTTAGTCCATAATATGCCACTGTTTCTGCATAAAATACTCACTGTTTTAGTCCATAATATGCCACTGTTTCTGCATAAAATACTCACTGTTTTAGTCCATAATATGCCACTGTTTTCTGCATAAAATGCTCACTGTTTTAGTCCATAATGTGCCACTGTTTCTGCATAAAACGCTCACTGTTTTAATGCCACATATGTCACTGTTTTGCACCAAAAACACTCACTGTTTTAGTACCTAAGGAGCCACTGTTTCTGCATAAAGAAACCACCCTATTGATGATCAAACCCCACTATTTATGCCACTGTTTCAATGTCCAAAAACCATGATTTATGCTACTATTTTAATGCTCAAAAATGTACCATTCATGCCACTGTTTTGATGCATAAACATCACCACTAACGTCACTGTTTTGAATGTTCAAATGTACCATTCATGCCACTGTTTTAATGTTCACACATCACTACTTATGCAACTGTTTTGATGTTCAAAAGCCACTGATTATGCCACTGTTTTAACGTTCATATGCCACTGTTTCTGCCACTGTTTGATGTCACTGTTTCTGCCACTGTTGATGTCCAAAGAGTCACTGTTTCTGTTTCAAAATGGTCACTGTTTCTGCTGTATGTTCACTGTTTTCCTGCTGTAAAACGTCACTGTTTCTGTCCACTGTTTTTAAGGAAAATACCACTGTTTTCTGCTCACTGTTTTAAAGAACAACTCACTGTTTCTGCTCACTGTTTTAAGCACAAACGTCACTGTTTTCTGCTGTAAAAACACTGTTGTATGCTCACTGTTTTCCATTGTAAAACACTGCTGTATGCTCACTGTTTTTCCACTGTAAAACACTGTTGTATGCTCACTGTTTCTGCTGTAAATAGCCACTGTAAATGATTGGTTGTAATTGATTTAGGTGCGCCTAAGAAGTGAGATACTTCGCTGCTGTTTGGTAGTATTTAAGGCACGCAAGGTAAGTGTCAGGCGATATTACCTAATGTGACTATTGACTACTGGTATAAAATTGTGACATGATGCTCCATATTCCGTAAAAGAATTATGTTCCTTATAATGAAAGGAAACTGCCAAAAAAGTGCCGTGATGGCTATATGATTATGAGGTAAAGACGTTATGTGGCAGCATAACGCATATGAAAAGTATATGTGCCGTGATGGCTATATGAAAGGTATATAAGCATGCACCTTACATCATACCGCATTTTTACGCTTTGTGTGTGAAAGCATAGCATGACATGCATGTATCAAGATCATATAGGCCTTGTTTTAGAATAGTTATGTACAGGACCATGTGTTTGAGCAAGCATCATATAGGCATCCCCAAGGTACCGGGGTATGGGACACATGGCATCAGTCCGCATAGGCCCACAGTTGGAATCCACATGGAGCTCAGGTGCCAAGGGATATTTGATTCCACTGTGAAGTGCGCGCACGACGGTGCTAAAAGCGCAAAGGAAAGGCGTTATATACGCAATATATGAATATGATGAAAAGGAAAGGCGTTATATGCGCTATATATATGAATATGATGAAAAGGAAAAAGGAAAAGGAACAAGGATATGTTGAAGTGACTGTTTATGATTTTGTGCCTAGTTAATACTGTTATATTACTGGTTTTGTTGCCACACTACTGGGATTATTCTCACCCCTTCGGGGCTGCTATTTTCCTAAATGGCAGGAGGACGTAAAAGCACATGAAGACGTGATGTTTGCTGTTGCTTGCTGATGAATGGACTTGTACTGTTGCTGTTTGTTTGATTGGATGACTGTAATGATTATATTTTGGTACTCTTGGATGACTGTAGACATTATCATCTCTATTTTATCTTGAACTTTGATGAACAGCGGCTATTTTGGAAAACCTTTGTGAAAAGAATTTAAGTGCTGAAATTTTTACAGTGCACCTTACGGGTGATGATTTTATGAACAAACGAACTCTGATTTACTATTATTTTATATGCACGCGAAGCCCCAAATGTGCTCTTTCTAAATCACTTGAAATATTTTTTATCGTCCAAACAGAAGTTATAAGCGCTATTGAAATGCCTTACGGATTTGTATACTGTGAATGAGATTCTTTGTTAGCTCATGTGACGTTAACGACTCTAATTCCGCTTAGCAAACGACTCTCTTGGATGCATACAAGGGAGGGCGTTACACTAATTGGTATCAGAGCAGTTTGGTCCATGGATTTGCTTGTGTTTGATTGAATTGATTGTTGATTGTGTTTATCTGCTGATTGACTGTCTAAATGTGCTATAGTTTAAGTATATGTTAGCTAGTGTAGTTAGATTGTTAGGACCGTTCTGTGATAAGACACGGATGCATAGTTAACTTGTCCGAATTGAACCCGAGTACCTACTTGGGACTGCTGCCATGAATAACTTGCGGTGAGCCTGATCAACTCATTTCCTGATATTGTGAGTGCAGAATCATGGCAGGTGGTCGCGGTTCAACTCGGGGAAGGTCTGGCGATGCGGAAGAGGATCTTATCACTACCATTGGGGGACTGGCAACGTTTATCCAGAATATGAGCCAAGAATGGCGCGACCATAGGCAACAGAATCAGAACCAACCCCCACTGCATGAAAATGCAGAAGAAATTGCCCGTCGGAGGTTGAAAGACTTCCGCAACTTCCAACCACCTACCTTTGAGGGTGAAGACAACCCCGAGGCTGCAGCGAAGTGGCTGCAGATGATCGAGCATATTTTCGAACGTATGGCATGCCCGGAAGCGCAGAAGACTGATTACGCGTCGTACCAGCTGATGGGAGAAGCTTTAACATGGTGGACTGGTGCGAGGGCTCTGCTGAGAGCTCAGGACGTTGAACTGACGTGGGCCGTATTCAGACAAGTATTTTTGGATAAGTATTTTCCTAAGGCAATGAGAAGAATGAAGCACACTGAGCTGCTGTCACTCAGGCAGGATAACATGACGGTTAATGAGTACATTGCAAAATTTGGGCAGCTGATCGAGTACGCCAACTTTGACCGGAACATTTATGATGAAGAATGGCAGGTGGAGAAGTTCGAAAGCGGATTACATCCGGAAATCCGTAAACTCATTTTGACCACGGCTAATCGTACACTTCCGGAACTCATCAACCAGAGTCGTCAGGCAGAAGGAATCATTAATGAGGCCAAGAACTTGAACAAGCCACCAACACAATTCCACGGAGGAAACCGAGCAGGCAGATTCTTCAGGACGGCACCTGGTAGGGGTCGAGGTAGAGGTACGCAGTTGCAGGCGCGGCCTGGAAATTTTAAAAGAAACTATACTGTGGGTCAATCGTCGACTGGACGACAGGGCGCGACTGTTTGTGCTACATGTGGAAAGAATCACTTTGGAGTCTGTCGCAAGAACAACAATGCATGTTTCAGATGTGGCCAGCAAGGACATTTTGCTTACAAATGCCCCCAGAACGCTGACCAACAGCCTACGTAAGCACGGGTGTTCACATTGGATGCAAATGAAGCACAGAAGTTTCCCAACCTGATCAAAGGTAATGTCACTTTAAATGGTCACCCTATTTCTGTTATCTTTGATTCTGGAGCGTCTGGCTCTTTTATGGCAAAGCATACCGCTATGAGAATAGGCATCACCCCAACCCCGTTACCTTATGAGTTACACATCAGCACACCTACTGGAGGATCGTGCACGGCCTCAGAGATCTGCAGAGGTGTTACCTTGCAGTATGAAGGGAACACGTATACAGTTAACTTGGTGGTCCTGCCGGTATTCAACTTCGATGTGATTATCGGTATGGACTGGTTGACGGAAAACGGGATAACATTGGACTGTCGAGCGGGGAAAGTCGTTGTTCCTGCGAAAGATGGTAATTTTCAACCTTTCTCTCTCATTTCGTTATTGCAAGTTAGAAAAGAGCTCCGCAAGGGAGCAGCAGGGTATCTTTTGTCGATCGAGGCTGAGACCTCGGTTGACAATCAAATTCAGAATGTACCGGTAGTTAGAGAATTCGAGGAGGTATTCCCGGATGAAATACCTCGATTGCCTCCTCATAGGGAAATAGAATTTTCTATCGAACTTGTTCCTGGAGTTGGACCAATCTCCATTGCCCCGTATCGTATGGCGCCGTTGGAACTTCGCGAGTTGAAGAAGCAGATAGAAGAGCTTTTGGCAAAGGAATTTATCAGACCGAGTACTTCCCCATGGGGTGCTCCAGCCATCTTGATTAAGAAGAAGGATGGAAGTCTACGTCTGTGTGTAGATTACCGACAGCTGAACAAAGTTACGGTGAAGAATAAGTATCCGCTACCGAGGATCGACGATTTGATGGACCAGCTGAGAGGAGCCAGAGTCTTTTCCAAGATAGATTTACGATCGGGATACCATCAGATCCGGGTCAAACCGGAGGATATTCCGAAAACCGCTTTTAGGACTCGTTATGGGCACTACGAATATCAGGTGATCCCATTCGGACTTACAAATGCTCCAGCGGTATTCATGGACTACATGAACCGCATCTTCCGCCCGTTCCTTGATCAGTTTGTTACTGTGTTTATCGACGACATCCTGATTTACTCAGCTAATGAAGAGCTGCACGCGGAACATCTGAGGATTGTCTTGCAAATCTTGAAGGAGAAGCAGTTGTACGCGAAATGGTCGAAGTGCGAGTTTTGGCTTAAAGAGGTCCAGTTTCTGGGCCATGTCATTTCATCAGAAGGTATCGCGGTGGACCCCAGCAAAGTTGAAGCTGTCATGAATTGGGAACGACCCAAGACTGTCACCGAAGTAAGAAGTTTCTTAGGTCTTGCTGGATATTATCGAAGGTTTATCCAGAATTTCTCTCAGATAGTGCAACCTCTTACTCGTCTCACTCGGAAGGATAAGCCTTTTGAGTGGACTGAAGCTTGTGAAGAGTGTTTCTTGGAACTGAAGAACAGGTTAACGAGTGCTCCCGTACTCACGATTCCGGATCCTACCCGAAAGTTCGAAGTATACTGTGATGCGTCGCCGAAAGGACTTGGATGCGTGTTGATGCAGGATCGTATGGCGGTAGCTTATGCTTCTCGACAACTAAAGCCTCACGAAGAAAATTATCCTACGCACGATTTGGAGTTAGCAGCTATAGTGTTCGCACTTAAAATCTGGAGGCACCACTTGTATGGTTCGCAGTTTGACGTGTTCAGCGATCATAAGAGTTTGAAGTACTTGTTCGATCAGAAGGAGTTGAATATGCGGCAACGACGGTGGATGGAATTTCTGAAGGACTATGATTTTGAACTTAAATACCACCCAGGAAAGGCAAACGTGGTAGCTGACGCCCTGAGTAGGAAGACACTGCACACTGCAACTCTGATGATGGAAGAGCTGAAATTGTTTGAGGCCTTTCGAGACTTGAACTTATCGGTAGACGAGAGAGGGAATAGCATAAGATTGGGAAATATACAGGTGGAGAATGAATTGATCAGTAGAATTAAGGAGGCTCAGAAAGATGAAGAGTTAGTCCGTGATTTGGTTGGCAACCAAGATGTTGTAAAGGATGAAAATGATAGTTGGAGATTTCAAGGTCGGTTAGTTGTGCCGAATGAAGAGTTGAAGCAAGAAGTTTTGCAGGAGGCCCACAAGGGTAAGTATGCAGTTCATCCTGGATCCACGAAGATGTACCATGATTTAAAGACCTCGTTTTGGTGGCCGGGTATGAAGCGTGATATTGCGGAGTATGTATCTCGATGCTTAACTTGTCAGAAGGTGAAGTACGAACATCAGAAACCTTCGGGACTTCTTCAACCATTGGAGATTCCCGAATGGAAGTGGGACAGTATTGCGATGGATTTTGTAGTTGGACTTCCTCGGACGCGAGAAGGATATGATTCTATCTGGGTGATTGTTGATCGTTTAACGAAGTCAGCTCATTTCTTGCGTGTTAAAACCACGTATGATACAGAGAGACTTGCCAGGATTTACCTGCAGGAGATTGTGAAGCTGCACGGAGTTCCTACGAGTATTGTCAGCGATCGTGATCCCAAGTTTACATCTAAGTTCTGGGAATCCTTTCAAAGAGCATTAGGGACCCAATTGAGGTTGAGTACTGCTTATCATCCGCAGACCGATGGTCAAACGGAACGCACCATTCAAGCATTAGAGGACATGTTGCGAGCATGCGTTTTGGAGTTAGGAGGCAGCTGGGATAGTTATCTTTCGTTGATTGAGTTTGCTTACAACAACAGTTACCATTCCAGTATTCAGATGGCACCGTATGAAGCTTTGTATGGGAGAAAATGCAGATCCCCTTTATGTTGGACTGAAGTAGGTGAGCGAAGTATGTTAGGACCTGATCTAATTCAAGAAACATCCGAACAAGTAAAGAAGATTCGGGAAAATATGCAGAGGGCTCAGGCCAGACAGAAGAGTTATTACGACAAGCGTCATAAGCCTCTATCTTTCGAAGTCGGAGACCATGTATTTTTGAGAATCACACCTACATCGGGACTCGGAAGGAGAATGGGAGTAAAGAAGTTAAGTCCACGGTACTTAGGACCATATCTGATTATGGACCGGATTGGAGAGTCTGCATACCGATTGGCCTTACCACCCAATTTGTCAGGAATTCACAATGTATTTCATGTGTCGCAGCTACGGAGGTATCTCTCTGATCCATCTCACGTGTCACAGCCGGAAGAAGTGGAACTAAAGGACAATCTGACGTATCAAGTACAACCGTTCCAAATTCTTGAAAGATCCGTCAAGCGACTCCATTCTAAAGAGATTCCGTTGGTGAAAGTATTATGGAACAACAGATCGGAAGCTGAAACCACTTGGGAGCGCGAGGACGACATTCAGAAACGCTATCCAGAACTGTTTAGCTCTTAAGTAAGTTTATTTTGCGGACAAAATTCCTATTTGGTGGGGAGAGTGTAACATCCCGCATAATTAGTAAAATACATAAGTACTATATGTTATAGATGTATGTGTAGATTTCGGATTTATGGGTTATGTGTGATGGCTTGCGAATTGTTGATCTTTATCCTTGAATGTTTAAATTAAATCATAGGAGGATACATATGTAGACATGTGAATTTAATCATATGAGTAATGTGAGTGTGTGTTAGAAGGCCTTAGTGTTTATTGGACTTTGGAAGTGGGCTAGTGTGTGTGTGGACTTGTCACTTTTGAACTTATGTGATTGGATTCTTTGTGTGTGGGGCCAATGGCCCAAGGATGGCTTTTGGACCTACCTTGATTCAGCCCAAAGTTGTAACCATTCTTATTTCCCTAAGCCTTGTCCAACAAGGTTGTTTGTGCACCAAGGAACTTGCACATGGCTAGATGTATTTCCTCCTCTTTCATGCGCAAAAAGAAAGTGATTAGGACTTAGAAATCTGCCAATTTTCCCTTGCTAAACCGCCACCTCACACCTAGCTTGTGCATCATTTGGATTCAATTTCATTGCATGAAAGACACATGACACCCTTGCATCATTTTGGGCTGCATACATCTCACCTTTAGGCGCACATGGAGGGGCATAGATCAGATTTTTTATGACACAAATCTGTCTTGAGTGTTGACCAAGAGAAACACCTTACACCTTCCATCATGAGGCTGAATTATGCAGATTTTTTGCATGCTTTTGGCAGCCCATCATGAGCCAAATCTGCCCCTTGCTTCCACATGCAATCAAAGAAGATTTTTGGGGCTGCAACCTCTCATCCCATGCGCACATAGACTGCATCAATGCAGATTTTTGGCTGCCACATAGTTGTCTTGCATGTTGACTTAGTAAACCTCCTTGCATGTGCATAGAGTAACTAAGAAGCAAACTCTTGCTTGTTCAAACCTATGGTGCAGTCCCACTGCTACAAGCAACCAGATTTCTGCCTTAGTGTTGCATCATTGCAACCCCTCCTCACCTTCTTTAAGTATGCGCACAAGAGGGGGGGGCTGTCCTCATTTACATTCAGCCAAGCTCCTTCCCCTCTCCCTCACACTCTAGCTGAACCTACAAGCATCCTTGGAGCAAGAAGACTTTGCTAACTCACTTTCCCTCACCTCTCCAAAACCGTGACCTACACCAAGCAAGTGCAAGCTCTTCTCCTTCTTCTTCCCTCACTGTCCAGCCTTGGTACTCTCTCTTGGAAGCTGTCCAAAGGTGTCCTCCTCACTCTTGATTGCGCATAGATCATCTCCTAGGAAGTGGGGACTTGTTGTTGGTAGAACTAGAAAGGTGTGGTGTGTGACAAGAAGGGTGTGCTACAAGAGGTAAGCCTAGAACTTAGACCTCTTTCATTGTGTAACCATGTGTGTGCTTAAATGTCTCCTTGATTATGTGTGGTTTTGGATTCAAGAATGAGCATGGCAAAAGTAGAATGGTGGAGCTATTTCATGATGATTTGTATGCTTAAGTTATGGAATGAAGTCTCATGGTCATACTTAAGTTAATGCCACTGTTTTGAGGAATGTATATATGCCACTGTTTTTGTATGAATATGCCACTGTTTTGAAGAGAAATATGCCACTGTTTCCCTATGAATGTGCCACTGTTTTGAGGATAAAATGCTCACTGTTTCGGTTCCTCAAAATCACCATTTTGATGCCACTGTTTCTGCATAAAATACTCACTGTTTTAGTCCATAATATGCCACTGTTTCTGCATAAAATACTCACTGTTTTAGTCCATAATATGCCACTGTTTCTGCATAAAATACTCACTGTTTTAGTCCATAATATGCCACTGTTTTATGCATAAAATACTCACTGTTTTAGTCCATAATATGCCACTGTTTTATGCATAAAATGCTCACTGTTTTGGTCCATAATGTGCCACTGTTTCTGCATAAAACGCTCACTGTTTTAATGCCACATATGTCTCTATTTTGCACCAAAAACACTCACTGTTTTAGTACCTAAGGAGCCACTGTTTCTGCATAAAGAAACCACCCTATTGATGATCAAACCCCACTATTTAAGCCACTGTTTCAATGTCCAAAAACCATGATTTATGCTACTGTTTAATGATCAAAAATGTACCATTCATGCCACTGTTTTGATGCATAAACATCACCACTAACGTCACTGTTTTGAATGTTCAAATGTACCATTCATGCCACTGTTTTAATGTTCACACATCACTACTTATGCCACTGTTTGATGTTCAAAAGCCACTGATTATGTCACTGTTTTAACGTTCATATGCCACTGTTTCTGCCACTGTTTGATGTCACTGTTTCTGCCACTGTTGATGTCCAAAGAGTCACTGTTTCTGCTTCAAAATGGTCACTGTTTCTGCTGTATGTTCACTGTTTTCCTGCTGTAAAACGTCACTGTTTCTGTCCACTGTTTTTAAGGAAAATACCACTGTTTTCTGCTCACTGTTTTAAAGAACAACTCACTGTTTCTGCTCACTGTTTTAAGCACAAACGTCACTATTTTTCTGCTGTAAAAACACTGCTGTATGCTCACTGTTTTCCACTGTAAAACACTGCTGTATGCTCACTGTTTTCCACTGTAAAACACTGCTGTATGCTCACTGTTTTCCACTATAAAACACTGCTGTATGCTCACTATTTCTGCTGTAAATAGCCACTGTAAATGATTGGTTGTAATTGATTTAGGTGCGCTTAAGAAGTGAGATACTTCGCTGCTGTTTGGTATTATTTAAGGCACGCAAAGGTAAGTGTCAGGCGATATTACCTAATGTGACTATTGACTATTGGTATAAAATTGTGACATGATGCTCCATATTCCGTAAAAATATTATGTTCCATTATGATGAAAGGAAACTGCCAAAAATGTGCCGTGATGGCTATATGATTATGAGGTAAAGACGTTATGTGGCAGCATAACGCATATGAAAAGTATATGAGCCGTGATGGCTACATGAAAGGTATATAAGCATGCACCTTACATCATACCGCATTTTTACGCTTTGTGTGTGAAAGCATAGCATGACATGCATGTATCAAGATCATATAGGCCTTGTTTTAGAATAGTTATGTACAGGACCATGTGTTTGAGCAAGCATCATATAGGCATCCCCAAGGTACCGGGGTATGGGACACTTGGCATCAGTCCGCATAGGCCCACAGTTGGAATCCACATGGAGCTCAGGTGCCAAGGGATATTTGATTCCACTGTGAAGTGCGCGCACGACGGTGGTAAAAGCGCAAAGGAAAGGCGTTATATACGCAATATATGAATATGATGAAAAGGAAAAAGGAAAAGGAACAAGGATATGTTGAAGTGACTGTTTATGATTATGTGCCTAGTTAATACTGTTATATTACTGGTTTTGTTGCCACACTACTGGGATTATTCTCACCCCTTCGGGGCTGCTATTTTTCCAAAATGGCAGGAGGACGTAAAAGCATTTGAAGGAGTGATGTTTTGCTGTTGATTGCTGATGCGTGGATTATCACTGTTGCTGTTTGTTTAATTGGATGACTGTAATGATTAATGTTTTGGTACTCTTGGATGACTGTAGTCTTTATCATCTCTATGTTAGCTTGAACTTTTATGAACAACGGCTATTTTGGAAAACCTTTGTGAAAAGAATTTAAGTGCTGAAATTTTTACAGTGCACCTTACGGGTGGTGTTTTATGAGCAAACGAACTCGGATTTACTATTATTTTATATGCACGCGAAGCCCTCAACGTGCTCTTTCTAAATCACTTGAAACATTTTTATCGTCCAAACAGATGTGATAAGAACTTCTAAATGTCTTACGGGTTTGTACTTAGAATAAGAATTTTTGTTAGCTCATGTGACGTTAACGACTCTAATTCCGCTTAGCAAACGACTCTCTTGGATGCATACAAGGGAGGGCGTTACACAAGGCATACATATACATCAGATTTAAAGGACTTAACATGTAGTCATGAACATACAAAGGCATGGCATTTTCAACATGCACAAGTTCATGATCTAATTCCAAAGCATTAAACATATGCAAGGTGTGTCCCAATCAAATCCTCAACACATTGTGCCTCCGATATGCACCTCATGCTCCACTCTTCCAGGCTCAACCTAACCTGAAATGATGCCCCCAAACACGGGGTGAGATATACAAATATATCTCAGTAAACCAAGGGCACGGGGTGAGATATACGGGGTGAGATATACACATAAGAATTTCTAATATTTAAAATCAAGATAACTACAAGAAACCATCAAACAGTTGCAAAATACCAAACCTCATGTGCACTCATATGGAATGCCTTTTTTTTGTGGATGACAAGGAACAGCTCCATTAAGGTAGGCATCATCATCCAGATAGTCCTTTAAGGCAGAAAAAGAGAGTGAGAGAGAGAGAGGATAGTAAACAAACATCATCTAACATTGAATCATATTTTTCATTTGAAAATTAACTCACTTTATTCTATCAGGACTCACAACCAAATATATAAGAAACAACAAAATAAAAATCTTTGCTATAGCTTCACAAATCATAATTTGGGAGCTAATGGAAAAAAGAAACAAATCACTATAACTACAAGATTAATAGTACCAGCTCTTCCCACTAATATATATATATATATATATATATATATATATATATATATATATATATATATAAGTCACATAAGAATTTCTAATATTTAAAATCAAGATAACTACAGGAAACCATCAAATAGTTGCAAAATATCAAACCTCATGTGCACTCATATGGAATGCCCTCTTTTTTTGTGGATGACAAGGAACGGCTCCATTAGGGTAGGCATCATCATCCAGATAGTCCTTTAAGGCAGAAAGAGAGAGAGAGCGAGGATAGTAAACAAACATCATCTAACATTGAATCATATTTTTCATTTGAAAATTAACTCACTTTATTCTACCAGGAATCAAAACCAAATGTATAAGAAATAACAAAATAAAAATCTTAGCTATAGCTTCACAAATCATAATTTGGGAGCTAATGGAAAAAAGAAACAAGTCACTATAAACAACAAGATTACTAGTACCAGCTCTTCCCACTAATATATATATATATATATAAGTCACATAAGAATTTCTAATATTTAAAATCAAGATAACTACAAAAAACCATCAAACAGTTGCAAAATATCAAACCTCATGTGCACTCATATGGAATGCCCTCTTTTTGTGTGGATGACAAGGAACGACTCCATTAAGGTAAGCATCATCATCCAGATAGTCCTTTAAGGCAGAAAGAGAGAGAGAGAGTATAGTAAACAAACATCATCTAACATTGAATCATATTTTTCATTTGAAAATTAACTCATTTTATTCTATCAAGAATCAAAACCAAATGTATAAGAAACAACAAAATAAAAATCTTTGCTATAGCTTCACAAATCATAATTTGGGAGCTAATGGAAAAAAGAAACAAATCACTATAACTACAAGATTAATAGTACCAGCTCTTCCCACTAATATATATTTATATATATAAATATATAAATATGTAACGCCCTCCCTTGTATGCATCCAAGAGAGTCGTTCGCTAAGCGGAATTAGAGTCGTTAACGTCAAAATAGCTAACAAAGCAGGCTCATAGCAGTATACAAATCCGTATAAAAATTTTCAGCACTTAAATTCTTTTCATAAAGGTTTTCCAAAATGGCTGCTGTTCATAAAAGTTCAAGCTAACATAAAGATGATTAAGACTACAGTCATCCAAGAGTACCAAAACATTAATCATTACAGTCATCCAATTAAACAAACAGTAATAGTGGTAATCCACGCATCAGCAATCAACAGCAAACATCACGTCTTCATGTGCTTTTATGTCCTCCTGCCATTTAGGAAAATAGCAGCCCCGAAGGGGTGAGAATAATCCCAGTAGTGTGGCAATAAAACCAGTAATATAACAGTATTAACTAGGCACAAAATCATAAACAGTCACTTCAACATATCCTTGTTCCTTTTCCTTTTCATTTTTATCATATTCATATATTGCGTATATAACGCCTTTCCTTTGCGCTTTTAGCACCGTCGTGCGCGCACTTCACAGTGGAATCAAATATCCCTTGGCACCTGAGCTCCATGTGGATTCCATCTGTGGGCCTATGCGGACTGATGCCAAGTGTCCTATACCCCGGTACCTTGGGGATGCCTATATGATGCTTGCTCAAACACATGATCCTGTACATAACTATTCTTCACAAGGCCTATATGATCTTGATACATGCATGTCATGCTATGCTTTCACACACGAGGCGTAAAAATGCGGTATGATGTAAGATGCATGCTTATATACCTTTCATTATGCGTTATGCTGCCACATAACGTCTTTACCTCATAGTCATATAGCCATCACGGCACATTTTTGGCAGTTTCCTTTCATTATAATGGAACATAATATTTTTACGGCATATGGAGCATCATGTCACAATTCTATACCAGTAGTCAATAGTCACATTAGGCATCATCGCCTGACACTTACCTTTGCTTGCCTTAAATATTACCAAACAGCAGCGAAGTATCTCACTTCTTAAGCGCACCTAAATCAATTACAACTAATCATTTATAGTGGCTATTTACAGCAGCAAAACAGTGAGCATACAGCAGCAAAACAGTGAGCATACAACAGTGTTTACAGCAGCAAAACAGTGAGCATACAGCAGTGTTTACAGCAGCAAAACAGTGAATATACAGCAGTGTTTACAGCAGCAAAACAGTGACGTTTTAAACAGAAACAGTGACGTTTTTAAAACAGAAACAGTGGCACTTTGGACTTCCAAAACAGTGGCATAAATCTTGGTTTTTGGACATTGAAACAGTGGCATATTATGGATTAAAACAGTGGCATTTTATGCATACAAACAGTGGCATAGATGGCTTAAAACAGTGGCCTTTTATGCATAAAAACAGTGGCATATGATGACTAAAACAGTGGCATTTGATGCATAAAAACAGTGGCATTTTATGCATATGAACAGTGGCATATGATGACTAAAACAGTGGCACATTATGCATAAAAACAGTGGCATATGATGACTTAAAACAGTGGCCTTTTATGCATAAAAACAGTGGCATTTTAAGCATGGAAACAGTGACATTTCATGACTAAAACAGTGGCATTTTATGCATAGAAACAGTGGCATTTGATGAGTAAAACAGTGGCATTTCATGCATAAAAACAGTGGCTTAAGGAGCACTAAACGGTGACATATATGTGCAGAAACAGTGGCATATAATGTGCAGAAACAGTGGCATGTAATGTGCAGAAACAGTGGCATGTAATGTGCAGAAACAGTGGCATATATGTGCAGAAACAGTGGCATGTAATGTGCAGAAACAGTGGCATATATGTGCAGAAACAGTGGCATGTAATGTGCAGAAACAGTGGCATGTAAGGGTGATCTTGAGGGACCGAAACAGTGAGCCTTTTATCATCAAAACAGTGGCACATACTTAGGGAAACAGTGGCATATTTCTCTTTAAAACAGTGGCCTAATCATACAAAACAGTGGCATATAATTTTAAGCATGATCATGAGACTTTTACTCTACAACTCATGCATACAAATCATCATAAAATGGCTCCATACTTATACTTTAATCATGCTCAACCAAGGATCCAAAGCAACACATATACAAGGAGACATTCAAGCATACATACATGGCTACACAAAGAAAGAGTTCAAAGTTCAAGGCCTACCTCCTGTAGCACACCCTTCAAAGTCAAGAATCACACACCACCTTCTAGCTTCACTACACAACAAGTCCTTACTTCCTATGGTGATCTATGCGCAACAAGGATGAGGAACAAGGTTTGCACTAGCTTGGTGTAAGGTCACGGTTTGAGGTGAGGGAAAGAGGGAGTTGGCTTGGCAAGGTCTTCTTGCTCCAAGGAGGCTTGTTGGTGCGGCTTAGGGAAGTGAGGGAGTGAGGGAGAAACTTGGCTGCATATGTGCATGGTGAGGGAGCTCTAGTGTGCGCATATTTAAGGAGGAGGTGAGGGAAAGTTGCTATGATTAACCATCATGAAAAATTCTGATTACTTGAGGGGATGGGGCTGCATACAAGGGCTGAATCAAGCAAAGGTTTGCTTCTAATTTACTCTATTTACATGCAAGGAGTGAGGGGTGATATGATCAAATTTGGTGGCTGTCCTAAGTCAGAAAATTTTCTGCACCATTGACCAAGTTATGCGCAAAAATGGAGTGGAGGAGGTGCATCATGAGTACATGTAAGAGCTTTGCTAAGTCAACAAGGAAAGCAACTATGTGGCAGCCCAAAAATCTGCACTTAGGCAGCCTTGGTGCGCAATGATGAGAGGGAAAGAGGTGCATCATGGGTGCAGTTTTGTGACAGCCTACATTCAGGTTTTGGAGCTGCCCATGTGCGCACAAGATGATGAAAATGCAGCCAAAAATCCTCTTATGATGCATGTGAAAACAAGGCAGGTTTGGCTCATGATGGGCTGCAAAAAGCTTGCCAAAAATCTGCCCAAAACAGTCTCATGATGGAAGTGCAAGAGGGTTCTCCAAGTCAACAAGTTAGGCAGTTTTGGTGACACAAGAAATCTGATCTATGACTCCCCCCCATGTGCGCCCAAATGCAGAAAAATGCAGCCTAATAACATGCTAAAGGTCCATGTGTCATCCATGCAATGAGGTTTAAATCAAGTGATGCATAAACAAGGTGAGGTGGCGGTTTAACAAGAGATAATGGCAGCTTACTAAGTCCTAATCACTCTCCTTTGTGCGCATAAATGAGTGGGAAAAATCCTTGCCATGTGAGAGTTACTTGATGCACAAGACACCTTAGTTGGACAAGGCTTAGGGGAGATAAGGGTGGACACAACCTTGGGCTGAATTAGCTTGATCCAAGAGCCATCCTTGGGCCATTGGCCACACACACAAAAGGATCCAATCACAAGTCCACTAGCAACAAGTCCCCACACACACACTAGCCCACTACCAAAGTCCAATGAACACTAAGGTCCTATAACACATACTCACATTACTCATAAGATTAAATTCACATGTCTACATATGTATCTTCCTATGATTTAATTTAATTAGTTACCTAAGTCTTATCCAAGAGATAAAGGTCATACAATTCACAAGCCATTACACATAAACCATACATCCGAATTCTACACATGTACATATAGCATATAGTACTTATGTATTTTACTAATTATGCGGGATGTTACACTCTCCCCACCAAATAGGAATTTTGCCCGCAAAATTAAACTTACTTAAGAGCTAAACAGTTCTGGATAGCGTTTCTGAACGTCGTCCTCGCGCTCCCAAGTGGCTTCAGCTGCCGATCTGTTGTTCCATAATACTTTCACCAAAGGGATTTCTTTAGAACGGAGTCGCTTGACGGATCTTTCAAGAATTTGGAATGGTTGCACTTGATAAGTCAGATTTTCCTTGAGTTCCACTTCTTCCGGCTGTAACACGTGAGATGGATCAGAGAGATACCTCCGTAGCTGTGACACATGAAATACATTGTGAATTCTTGACAGATTGGGTGGTAAAGCCAACCGGTATGCAGACTCTCCAATCCGGTCCATAATCAGATACGGTCCTAAGTACCGTGGACTTAACTTCTTAACTCCCATTCTCTTTCCGAGTCCCGATGTAGGTGTGATTCTCAAAAATACATGATCTCCGACTTCGAAAGATAGAGGCTTATGACGCTTGTCGTAATAGCTCTTCTGTCTGGCCTGAGCCCTCTGCATATTCTCCCGAATCTTCTTTACTTGTTCGGATGTTTCTTGAATTAGATCAGGTCCTAACATACTTCGCTCACCCACTTCAGTCCAACATAAAGGGGATCTGCATTTTCTCCCATACAAAGCTTCATACGGTGCCATCTGAATGCTGGAGTGGTAACTGTTGTTGTAAGCGAATTCAATCAAGGAAAGATAGCTATCCCAGCTGCCTCCTAACTCCAAAACACATGCTCGTAACATGTCCTCTAAGGCTTGAATGGTGCGTTCCGTCTGGCCATCGGTCTGCGGATGATAAGCAGTACTCAACCTCAATTGGGTCCCTAATGCTCTTTGAAAGGATTCCCAAAACTTAGATGTAAACTTGGGATCATGATCACTGACAATACTCGTAGGAACTCCGTGCAGCTTCACGATCTCCTGCAGATAAATTCTGGCAAGTTTCTCTGTATCATATGTGGTTCTAACACGTAAGAAATGAGCTGACTTCGTTAAACGATCTACAATCACCCAGATAGAATCATATCCTCCTCGCGTCCTAGGAAGTCCAACTACAAAATCCATCGCAATACTGTCCCACTTCCATTCGGGAATCTCCAAAGGTTGGAGGAGTCCCGACGGTTTCTGATGTTCATACTTCACCTTCTGACAAGTTAAGCATCGAGATACATACTCCGCAATATCACGCTTCATACCCGGCCACCAAAACGAGGTCTTCAGATCATGGTACATCTTCGTGGATCCAGGATGAACTGCATACTTACCCTTGTGAGCCTCCTGTAAAACTTCTTGTTTCAACTCTTCATTCGGCACAACCAGCCGTCCTTGAAATCTCCAAACATCATTCTCGTCCTTTACAACATCTTGGTTGCCAACCAAATCACGGACTAACTCTTCATCTATTCTGAGCCTCCTTAATTCTACTGATCAATTCGTTCTCCACCTTTATACTTCCCACTCTTATGCTACTTCCTTTCTCGTCTACCGATAAGTTCAAGTCTCGAAAGGCCTCAAACAGCTTCAATTCTTCCATCATCAGAGTTGCAGTGTGCAGTGTCTTCCTACTCAGGGCGTCAGCTACCACGTTTGCCTTTCCTGGGTGGTATTTAAGTTCAAAATCGTAGTCCTTCAGAAATTCCATCCACCGACGTTGCCGCATATTCAGCTCCTTCTGGTCGAACAAGTACTTCAAACTCTTATGATCGCTGAACACGTCAAACTGCGAACCATACAAGTGGTGCCTCCAGATTTTAAGTGCAAACACTATAGCCGCTAACTCCAAATCGTGCGTAGGATAATTCTCTTCGTGAGGCTTGAGTTGTCGAGATGCGTAAGCTACCGCCATACGATCCTGCATCAACACGCATCCTAGTCCTTTCAGCGACGCATCGCAGTATACTTCGAACCTTCGGGTAGGATCCGGAATCGTGAGTACGGGAGCACTCGTCAATCTACTCTTTAGCTCCAAGAAACATTCTTCACAGGCTTCAGTCCACTCAAAAGGCTTATCCTTCCGAGTGAGACGAGTAAGGGGTTGCACTATCTGAGAGAAATTCTGGATAAACCTTCGATAATAACCAGCTAGTCCTAAGAAACTTCTTACTTCAGTGACAGTCTTGGGTCGTTCCCAATTCATGACAGCTTCAACTTTGCTGGGGTCCACCGCGATACCTTCTGATGAAATGACATGGCCCAGAAACTGGACCTCTTTAAGCCAAAACTCGCACTTCGACCATTTCGCGTACAACTGCTTCTCCTTCAAGATTAACACAATAACGAACTGATCGAGAAATGGGCGGAAGATGCGGTTCAAGTAGTCCATGAATACCGCTGGAGCATTCGTAAGTCCGAATGGGATCACCTGATATTCGTAGTGCCCATAACGAGTCCTAAAAGCGGTTTTCGGAATATCCTCCGGTTTGACCCGGATCTGATGGTATCCCGATCGTAAGTCTATCTTGGAAAAGACTCTGGCTCCTCTCAGCTGGTCCATCAAATCGTCGATCCTCGGTAGCGGATACTTATTCTTCACCGTTACTTTGTTCAGCTGGCGGTAATCTACACACAGACGTAAACTTCCATCCTTCTTCTTAATCAAGATGGCTGGAGCACCCCATGGGGAAGTACTCGGTCTGATAAATTCCTTTGCCAAAAGCTCTTCTATCTGCTTCTTCAACTCGCGCAGTTCCAAAGGTGCCATGCGATATGGGGCAATGGAGATTGGTCCAACTCCAGGAACAAGTTCGATCGAAAATTCTATTTCCCTATGAGGAGGCAATCGAGGTATTTCATCCGGGAATACCTCCTCGAATTCTCTAACTACAGGTACATTCTGAATTGGATTGTCAACCGAGGTCTCAGCCTCGATCGACAAAAGATACCCTGCTGCTCCTTTGCGGAGCTCTTTTCTAACTTGCAATAACGAAATGAGGGAGAAAGGTTGAAAATTACCATCTTTCGCAGGAACAAGGACTTTCCCCGCTCGACAGTCCAAAGTTATCCCGTTTTCCGTCAACCAGTCCATACCGATAATCACATCGAAGTTGAATACCGGCAGGACCACCAAATTAACTGTATACGTGTTCCCTTCATACTGCAAGGTAACACCTCTGCAGATCTCTGAGGCTGTGCACGATCCTCCAGTAGGTGTGCTGATGTGCAACTCATAAGGTAACGGGGTTGGGGTGATGCCTATTCTCAAGGCAGTATGCTTTGCCATAAAAGAGCCAGACGCTCCAGAATCAAAGATAACAGAAATTGGGTGACCATTCAAAGTGACATTACCTTTGATCAGGTTGGGAAACTTCTGCGCTTCATTTGCATCCAATGTGAACACCCGTGCTTGCGGAGGCTGTTGATCAGCGTTCTGGGGGCATTTGTAGGCAAAATGACCTTGTTGGCCGCATCTGAAGCATGCATTGTTGTTCTTGCGACAGACTCCAAAGTGATTCTTTCCACAAGTAGCACAAACAGTCGCGCCCTGACGTCCAGTCGACGATTGACCCACCGTAAAGTTTCTCTTAAAGTTTCCAGGTCGTGCCTGCAACTGCGTACCTCTGCCTCGACCCCTACCAGGTGCCGTCCTGAAGAATCCGCCTGCTCGATTTCCTCCGTGGAATTGTGGTGGTGGCTTGTTCAAGTTCTTGGCCTCCAGAATGATTCCTTCTGCCTGACGACTCTGGTTGATGAGTTCCGGAAGTGTACGATTAGCCGTCGTTAAGATGAGCTTACGGATCTCCGGGTGTAATCCGCTTTCGAACTTCTCCACCTGCCATTCCTCATCATAAATGTTCCGATCAAAGTTGGCGTACTCGATCAGCTGCCCAAATTTAGCAATATACTCATTGACCGTCATGTTATCCTGCCTGAGTGACAGCAGTTCAGTGTGCTTCATCCTTCTCATTGCCTTAGGAAAATACTTATCCAGAAATACTTGTCTGAACACGGCCCATGTTAGTTCCACGTCCTGAGCTCTCAGCAGAGCCCTCGCTCCAGTCCACCATGTCAAAGCTTCTCCCATCAACTGGTACGACGCGTAATCAGTCTTCTGCGCTTCCGGGCATGCCATACGTTCGAAAATATGCTCGATCATCTGCAGCCACTTTGCTGCAGCCTCGGGGTTGTCTTCACCCTCAAAGGTAGGTGGTTGGAAGTTGCGGAAGTCTTTCAACCTCCGACGGGCAATTTCTTCTGCACTTTCATGCAGTGGGGGTTGGTTCTGATTCTGTTGCCTATGATCGCGCCATTCTTGGCTCATATTCTGGATAAACGTTGCCAGTCCCCCAATGGTAGTGATAAGATCCTCTTCCGCATCGCCAGTCCTTCCCCGAGTTGAACCGCGACCACCCGCCATGATTCTGCACTCACAATATCAGGAAATGAGTTGATCAGGCTCACCGCAAGTTATTCATGGCAGCAGTCCCAAGTAGGTACTCGAGTTCAATTCGGACAAGTTAGCTATGCATCCGTGTCTTATCACAGAACTGTCCTAACAATCTAACCATACTAGCTAATACATATACTTAACTATAGCACATTTAGACAGTCAATCAGCAGATAAACACAAACAACAAACAATTCAATCAAACACAAGCAAATCCATGGACCAAACTGCTCTGATACCAATTAGTGTAACGCCCTCCCTTGTATGCATCCAAGAGAGTCGTTCGCTAAGCGGAATTAGAGTCGTTAACGTCACATAAGCTAACAAAGAACCTCATAGCAGTATACAAATCCGTATAAAAATTTTCAGCACTTAAATTCTTTTCATAAAGGTTTTCCAAAATGGCTGCTGTTCATAAAAGTTCAAGCTAACATAAAGATGATTAAGACTACAGTCATCCAAGAGTACCAAAACATTAATCATTACAGTCATCCAATTAAACAAACAGTGAGGCGTAAAAATGCGGCATGAAGTAAGATGCATGCTTATATACCTTTCATATGCGTTATGCTGCCACATAACGTCTTTACCTCATAGTCATATAGCCATCACGGCACATTTTTGGCAGTTTCCTTTCATTATAATGGAACATAATATTTTTACGGCATATGGAGCATCATATCACAATTCTATACCAGTAGTCAATAGTCACATTAGGCATCATCGCCTGACACTTACCTTTGCTTGCCTTAAATATTACCAAACAGCAGCGAAGTATCTCACTTCTAGCGCACCTAAATCAATTACAACTAATCATTTACAGTGGCTATTTACAGCAGCAAAACAGTGAGCATACAGCAATGTTTACAGCAGCAAAACAGTGAGCATACAGCAGTGTTTACAGCAGCAAAACAGTGAGCATACAGCAGTGTTTACAGCAGCAAAACAGCAATATACAGCAGTGTTTACAGCAGCAAAACAGTGACGTTTTAAACAGAAACAGTGACGTTTTTAAAAC
>JAVKPL010010290.1:0-44059 GCA_032173675.1 Gastrolobium villosum | reverse complement strand
TATAACACACAAAATAACTAAGAAAATTAAAAGAGTTAGAATATCTCCCCTGATAGAAGAATTGCAGTTCTAAGGTGCAAGCCAACCATTCCCAGATTTAGAGCATTGCTGTCCTCAGCAATAATTAAACCCCAAGAAGGAAGAAAATCCTGCACAATAGAACAAAAAGTGGCATATAGAAGAAACTATAATGCACACATTAAAACATCAGAGAAAAATATACCAACACAAAATAACTTAAAAATACGAAACAGAAAAATAAACTAATATACAAGATCTCCATCAGCAAGGAGATAAGATCAGCCCTCCATGTCATCCCCCTCAGCAGTGTAGGATGACTCAGCAAATGAAGGGTCTGGTGGTACTGGTTGCCTTGGTGTATGGGACCACCATTCCCAGATTTTGATCTAAACCATGGATCCATGTTAAGAATTCTTTGAAACTTTGATTTTTCCGAGAGATAGAGTCTCGGTGTCTCTTGTCAAATTTCAGCTCCCGGTATCTCTTCCAACTTGTATCAAAGAATTTCACTACTTCCTTTCTTCTTACCTTCTTCTTTATAGGAGTACGCCTCTCTTGAAGCGTTCTCACCTCTTTGACATCATCATTTAAATTTTTAGGAAGATCTTTCACTTCCTCTTTTGGGTTTCCATTTTCTTTGGCATCATCTTTTAAATTTTGAGGAAGCTCAACCGCTACATCTTGTTCTTCCGTTACAACTTCAAGATTAAAACAATCGTCTTTGTGAGAAGACTGTTTTAAAGAATCAAAGACATGGATAGTAACAGTTTCATCATTCATTCTTAGCTCTAGCTTCCCGCTTTCCACGTCAATCAGTGCACGAGATGTAGCTAAGAAAGGTCTACCCAGCAAAAGTGGCATTTCAGCTCCTCCTTTCATATCCAACACTACAAAATCAGCAGGGAAGATGAACTTGTCTACCTTCACAAGAACATCTTCTATTATTCCACTAGGCTTTCTTACAGACTTATCAGCAAGTTGAAGAGATGCCAAAGTTGGTTTCAAATCAGTTATCCCCAAAGATTTACAAACAGACAAGGGCATTAGATTTATACTTGCCCCAAGATCACACAAGGCTCTACCAAATTTGGTGTTCCCAATTTCAATAGGAATATTGAAGCTCCCTGGATCATGACGCTTAGGCGGGAACTTCTTCGTAATAATAGCACTACACTCCTCAGTGAGTGTCACCGTTTGGCATTCCTGTAACTTGTGCTTCCTTGACAAAAGATCTTTCATAAATTTAGCATAATTTGGCATATTGACCAAAGCTTCAACAAATGGAATATTAATATGAAGCTTTTTGAAAAGTTCCAGGAACCTACCATAATTCTTTTTCTGATCATCCTGTTTGAATCTTCCAGGATATGGTGCCATAGCCCTTACATATTCAGGACTTAATTCGTGCTTCTTTTTTTCAATTGGCTTCTCCACTTCATTAGGTTTTTCAATTTCTTTTTCTTTTTCATGCTTACCTGTAGTATCAGGAGATGGAAGTATTTTTCCACTTTTAATTGTGATGGCCATACAGTCTTCCCTTGGGTTAGTAACTGTGTTATTAGGGAAGGTACTTAGAGTTCTATCAGCTAGTTGTTTAGCCAACTGGCCAATTTGATTCTCTAGATTTCTGATAGAAGCCTGTGTATTTTTTGTATTGGCCCGAGTCTCTTCCATAAAGGCATTGGAGTGTTGGGCCATTTGTCCAACTAACCTTTCCAAATCAGAAGGCTCCTTAGCTTGGACTGGTGGAGGCTGCAAGTAGTTGTTGGAATTGTAATCCAGTCCTGTGCCTTGAGTTCTCCTCTGAAAATTGTTATTTCCAGAAGGGAAATTCTGATTCCTAGGAATGTTTCTTGGTGGAGACCTTTGCTTATACCATACTCCATTCACCTGCACTTGTTGAGGAGAGTCAGAAGATAATAAAGATGAGCATTCATTGGATTCATGCTCACCCTTGCAGTATTCACAAACCACAGATGCAACTTGCATAGTGGAAAGTTGCATCTTGTCCAGCCTTGAGGTCAAATTTGCTAGCTGTTGTGCTAACAATTTATTTTCAGTCAGAACCGCATCATTGTTATCCAGGTGTAGAATCCCTCTCTTAGGCTTGGCTGTCAAAGATTCATTTTCATTGGCAGCCATTCTTTCTATTAACTCAAGAGTTTCATTTGCTCTCAAGGATTTGATGCTACCACCTGCTGCACCATTCAGCACCATCCGAACTTTAGGTTTACACCCATTGAAAAAGATTCGGACTTGATCACCATTAGTCATGGGGTAATGAGGACATCTCCTCATTAGATCTTTAAAGCGGTTCCAGGCTGCACACATAGTTTCACCCTCAGCCTGAGTGAAATTGGTGATATCATTCACCATTTGGTTAAACCTTTCCATGGAAAAGAACTCAGCAAAGAATTTGTTTGATAGACTCTCCCATGATGGAATACTTCTTGCTGGTTGCCTTTCCAACCAATTCAAAGCTTTCCCCTTTAGAGCAAAGGGAAACATTCTGAGCCTGACTGCATCATTGGACACCTGGGGGTGTTTAGTGGAGTCACAAATCATCAGAAATCTGTCAATGAACCTGTGAGGGTCCTCATCAGCCTCTCCACCAAACTGAGCTCTCTCCACCAATTGAATATTGGAAGACTTAAGCTGCCAATTATTGTTACCAATATCAGGTTGAACAATGCTTGAGTTAGGCATATTAAAAGATGGAGTCAGAATAGTATCCATGAATGGATTGTCTGCAACATTGTTTGAGGCCATGATTTGTGATTCTTCAGGCAGAGTTTCCTGTTTCTCGTTTCAGTCCTTGTGATCTCAGAATCAAATGGAAATTCTGCAATTTTAACTCGCATACAACTCAGAAAAGAGATCAGTAGCACTTTTTAACAAGAATAAAAAAAAATCAAAAAAAAATAAAAATAAAAATAAAAAATAATAATAATAATAATAATAAAATAATAATAAAAAAAACAAAAATAAAAATATTCACAAATCCAAGCTTTAAAATCAAGATTATATGATATAAGATAAACCAATCCCCGGCAACGGCGCCAAAAACTTGATGCTCTCCGGCAAGTATACCGATCGCACAAGTAATAAAGTGATAAGAAAAGTTCGTCTCCACAGGGATTGGGATCTAATATCAATTAAACTTTTTCTTAAAGAATGGAAGTTTTCAAATAGGATTTTGACAATAGTGTCAAATTGGGTAAAATTGAATTCTGAAAACAAAAGATTTATTTTTGTATTTTTGGTTTGTTAAATAAAACAATAAAAATGAGAAATGATTTGTAAAAAGGATATGAGAAAAGCATTGTAGCCAGGGTTCATTCACCAAATGATTCCCGCTTTTTACTCCAGATTGATTTACAATAATTATTTGTATAATCACTCAGATAAATTATCATCTAAAAAGATTTAGTAGTTAACCCTCAATTCCTTGCAGGGTTAACCCTTTAATCCCATGAGCAACCCCAATTCCTTGCAATGTTTCTCATGGGATCAAGCAATGGGCGCGATAATTTAAGCATCTGCAATCGTATACACGTCTATTCCTAGCACGCATACAGATTGTTATCTTACCCCTTTTCGAGATCAAAACCCCAATATTCCTATCTAGGATTTTGATCCTCAGAATATCCCCAACTATCAGATTGATCAAATCTAACAAAGGGAATATAAAATTCGCACAGAGTAAAAATAAAGATAATTATATAAATCAAAAATCACAAATCAATCATTCGTTTCAAGGGTTCACATATGGATCGTGACCCTGACTACAATAAAAATGATCTAGCCGATCAACATACTGATCGCTGATCTAAAATTCAACATAAACTAAAAATAAAAGAGAAAGAAAAAGATGAAGAAGATGAAGAACGAAGAACGCGAAGAACTCCACAGCTCCCCTTTCTTCTCCCGGTCCAGATCTGAATGAATGGAATGGTGGAGGACCACCCTTTTTATACTTGAGTTTATGGGCGTGGTCCATGTGATGTTGCGTGTACAGATAAGGATGACACTTCAGCGTGATGTAATGCTGACAAAGCATCCTATCATTATTTGCTGCAGTGCCAGCTGTGCTTTGACTCAGCGCTTTGATTACAGATTCTTTCCTTAATTGCTTCAGCGCTAATTGAGGATAGTTTGAAATGTGATGTAATGTTTAAATGCTCATCCTCGCAATTTTTTGAATCTCTTCCTTTTTAACTGGAACAAGATGAAGAACGAAGAATGCCACAGAGCCCTTCTCCTCCAGTCTCTCCAGATCCAGATGGAATGGAATTATCAAAATGTGTGAGATTTCCTCTGAAGACTGAATTGTGTGTCATGGAGTGTGTGGAGAGGAACCTTTGCATAGGTAGCAACTAGGGTTTCGCCGCATCTTCCAAAATTACCCCTGAAACGTGTAATATAATAATTAATTACAACTTTATTACCGAAACGTATAACGTAAAGATTTAATTAAAACTTTATTACGTAACTGAAGAATTAAATTAAAACTTATTACGTAATGAAAGAATTAATTAAAAACAGTTTTGAATTCAAATTTTGAATTCAAATTTTGAATTCAAATTTCGCTTCTTTTTCGTGTAAAAACACAATTAACAGGTGCATATTATTGACATACAAAGAATCAACATAATTAGCAAATATGTATTTAAATTGCTCTCTTATGACTCAATTCTTGTCAATTTTGACACAGAAAAATCACACTTGCCAGAGGCACATCAAGAACCTTCAGTGTATCCAGTCGAATTGATAAGGCCTTTGTTGGATTGCTCTTTGACATCGCTCGAAAAGAAAGCCTGTTTAACGTTTTGACGTACTTTATCGATATCGTCACTCTGGTAATGAGATTGAGGCTTCAACGATGAATTGGAATATCCAATTTTAGTAACAGTGCCAGCCTTTTCCCTACCATGCGACCATATACCCGTGCGAATGGTTTCTTCACGAACCTTACGCAGTTCACCTGTCCTTCCGTGGTAAGGACCCTTCACTTCAACATCAAAACCGCTACCTTCTTTGCAACGAATTTCGGCCACGGCAAAAACACCTGAGAATTCATGTATGGAGCTATAATAGTGTGCCAGAGTCACCACACAAGCATTTTCTGAGTTAACATTTTTCTTCTTTTCGAGAACAAAAAGACTTTTTATTTCTAAAAATCCGTAATAAACAATAGTGGTCTCTATTAAGTAATCTTGTTCAACCCTTTTAAAGGACTTGTGGGTCCCGGATGTTTTGAAGCTTGTTATCCCTCCTCGAAGACCATCACTTCCAACCCTTGTGAAGTTCACGAAAATGATAGTTTTTTTAAAATAATAAGCGCAGTCGTATAAAGAGAAACTTACGCTGTCAGCACCAACTTCCAAGCAATTACGGATGGTAGAATACGTACAAGTGTCGTAATTCAACTTCCAAACATCTTTATCAAGGTTTTTCTTTGCTTTTTCCATGAAAACCAGATTAGTACTAAAACCTAGTCCCCATTTTGATTCTGTAGAACCAGTGGCGCCTTCTTCAAATGAAGTACAACTGCTGCGAAAGTCGTGAGTACTGTAACTGATTCCCATTGAATATATATGTATGTGTAAATGGCTAGCTATATTTATATAATGAAGGTTTGGTAAAATATATATATCTAGATTAGAGCCATATCCAGTCCCGGAAAGAGTCTCCAAGTATGTGAATACTAGCTTTGGTTTGGGACCTTCAATTTGATCATGTTACGGACCCATATAAAGACTCATTAAATGATAGGCCCAATAAGGGGCAATCCAAGATCTAAGTGAGCATTGACTCATATAGATAACCATTAAGGATATTTATCGAACAACGCAGCCACAGCACAACAAGTAGGCCAGGGCCCCTATCAGAGGCACCAAAGTATCTCCCTCATAGATACATGGGATAAAGCACTAAATCCAAAATAAACATACCAGCATATTAAGATGGACATCTCTGTCCCAAAGACATATAACAGATCCCACTTTATTATATACATAATTATATCGGGCAGAAATTATATCGTAAATTATCGTTTTGTTGCTGCATCATTCCTTTTCTATAAGCTTCAATTCAAAGAACCTTGGTGTTTTTTTTATGTGTGGTTAATGTCTGTATGGCATCTATACGATAGTAAAATATTGAAGAATCTGATGCCAAAGAAGGCAAGCAGTAAAGGGGATTCGAAGAGATAGAAAGGGCCTTATTCTTAATAGAATGGAATCAACGAATGTAAGCACTGAATGGGACATTGCATCGATGCTTGATTAATGTGATAAAATCGAATCCAACTAATAAGCATATATAACCTTCCAACTTGCTTCCTGTCAATCTTCACTTAAATTTTTATTTACGCAATTATATATAAAGAGAAATTAATTTATCCTTTTAAAATACAGGAAGTTGTGTCATTTTAAAAAATATGATTAGATTTTATACTGAGAGAGACTTGTTAGACCATGGAAGATAATGGCGGAGGATAACGAGATGTTATTGATGGATTTTTTTTTTTTAATTTACATATTAAGTAAAAAACTACAATTTTATTTAGAACGAAACAATATTATATCCTTTAAAACAATTAATCTGTAAAAATATATTAACTTCTATACCAAATAACTCACCTCATGAAAAAAAAAAAAAAACTAAGGAGTAGTGTTTTAAAACCCTGCATCGCCCTAAGGTTGATCCCATCGAGTCACGGGCTCTCTCTCTCTCTGAGGGTTGGGGTTAGCAGTTAGACTCTGCATGTACGTTGATCCCTCTGACTCCCGAAACACCCTGGTTGAACCTGTGACTCCCGAGTCAGATGGGTCAAATGGAGTCACTGCATTCTTTTTTTAAATTACACACGAAAAAATATCATTTAGTGTGTAAAAAAACCTCACTACTACGTAGATCTAATATGAATTATTATTCTTCTTCTCTTTCTTTCTTTTCTCCTAAACCCAGACACAATCTCCCTGATCTGGTGATATCCTCTGCTGTGGTGGTGGTTCCTCCTATCATCTTCGGTCTTCTTTCCCTCTCCCTTCACCGTGCTAATTCTTCTCTCTCCATCATTGATTTGTCACGCCGCCGCCTCTTTTCTGCCGTTCTCTCTTGGGTAAGGGATCTCCTTTCACATGCTATTGTGGTTGTGTGAGAAGGATAAGGAGGACTTGAGTTTGATAATATAATTTTTCATTAACTCTATTGGATTATTTGTTTGATACTTCGATAGTTGGATTATGTAATAAGAAAGTGATTTTTTGTGCGGTCCAGCATTCAGCAGCATCTTCCCTTAAACAGTACTAGCAAAGGCTACCACACAAGAAGATACGTGAAAGCTTCGGTTACAAGTCTGGAATAAATGAATCTTTCCTAGTTAAAGCCGCAAACAACATAAAATCAGCACGCAACGGCTCACCCATTCTTGAAGGAGTTCAGTCTATGTAGCACCGATACTGACACGGGACACGTGACACGATACGACACGACACTCCGACACGTTAATTCTAAAAAATGTTAGATTTCGACACGTTAGGACACGTTTTGATATTAAATAATATTTTTAATTTATGTAGTGTATATTATATTTAATATTCAATAATTTAACAAAAAATGAATATAAACTTGTAATATTCATAAATTTTGCAAAAAAACATAAGATATCCAAAATATTTATATTAAACTCAATAAAATGGTAATCGTAATCCAATGAATCTAACAGTTGGAACTAAAAACTCAACGCAACACAACCTTTAAATCTTTTTTTGAATTTCTATAACGGGTGTTGAAGTGTCGGGGAGTGTCGGAGTGTCCGAGAGTGTCGGGAAGTGTCGGACACGGCACGTCAGGGTTTTTGAAGTGTCGGTGCTTCATAGAGTTCAGTAGTATATGACAGATTTTGCAAGCGTTACGTAACGGTCACTAAATTTTTGCAAAGGATTTTGTACTTGTTGGAAACTGATTTCAGTAAGGGATAGATTTCCGAGTTAAACTACCCGAGTTATTTAAAAAATAAAAAACAACCAAAGTAAAAAAATAACAAAACACGAAACAAAACAAAATTACAAGACTAAAACTATTACGCTTATATATATGTATAAGCTATTAAGCTCATTTTGTTAGAAATTTTCTTTTGTGGGTTATCATTAATTGTTAATTTTTTTTTTTATAAAAATAAACTGATAATGTGATATGTTATTTTTTGGATGAAGTGTGGCTATTGGTAAAGTGTAGGTCATTATTTAATGACCGATAATGGGAGAGGTATTATGTAAAGTAATCATATTTGCGGCTAGCTCCCTTGCTTCTACTTACAAAAATTATACCAAAATGATGCTATATTAGGTTGAGGAGATACATAGACCTTTGAAGCTTTCTCATCTTGAGTTTGCCTTATTCATAGCGGCCTGTCCTTTGGATGTGCTTTTATTCGTAAAAAATTTAATTATTTTAAAATAAAAATTCTTTTGAGAGTTTTTAGATGTTTGGATAACAACTTTTTAAAAAAGTAAAATTTAAAATAAAGGTTATAATGCTGCTTTTATTTTTAGCTAGTAGTTGGTTGCTTTTGAAAAAAGCAGAAATTAAAAGATAATATAAATTTTTAAAATACAATTTTAACCTCATCATATTATATCTATTTTATCTCTTTTTATCCCACGATCATGCTATTTTATCTCTTCTTTATTTTAATTATATATATAAAAAGTGCTTTATTTATTTAAATATACAAACTACTTTTTTATGTAAAAGTGATTTTTTGATCATACATCCAAACATAAAATAACTTTGCCTTTCAAAAAAAGTTCTTTTAAACATAGCAATGCATAAAAAGTCATTTTTTAAAAAACTCATCCATAATTTAGGGATTAATTCTGACGAATTATTAGGTTCTAATAAGGCTATTAAGAGTGAGCGCGGAGATTAAAAGAAATTTGTGCATTTGACAGGAGCTCTTATCTTAAATTTAAACCTCGATTCTATTATATATGGATAAAAATATATTCCCACATTAAGCTTTGATTAGTAACAAGTGGGTGTTTCCCAACTTTTATTTGAACCCTAAGCACAGAAAAGTAAAATACTTCCACATAATTTCCAAATTAGGGCCGACCCAGTTTAAATACCTACTTCGTGAGTGTCTGGGGAAGGGAATACTCTAGGCAGTCTTTCCCCTGCTTTTTACAAAGACTGATTCGAACCCGCGACCTGGCACACCACGGCAAGCAAGCTTACCGCTGAGCCAAGCTGAATTTAAAAATTAGATTGAGAGGTTGATACAACAGCTTGTGTTGTTGTAATCAGGCTCTTTGCAAATGCAATCCTAAGGAGCTCTACAGCGTGACATTGCACTTTATACAGATAATAGAATTATTTAGAGAACCAGACGTGTATCCACTTGAATTGATAAGGCCCATGTTGTGTTGCTCTCTGACATTGCTCGAAAAGATTTCATGTTTAACGATTTGACTTACTTCGTGGTCACTCTGGTTATGAGATTGACGCTTCAATGATGAATTGGATTCTCCAGTTTTGGTAACAGTGTTAGCCTTTGATCCATTACAGTGATGAATTGGATTAAGCCATATACCGGTTTGACGGGTTTTAACCAGAACCTTACGCAGATCAGCACTTGGGTGTTTGAAAGGACCCTCCACTTCAACATCAAAACCGTTCTCTTTTTTGCGACGAATTTTGGCCACAACAGAAAGAGCTAATTCTTTGTTTACATAATAATGTGCCAAAGTAACCATGTAAGCATTGTCAGAGTTAACCTTTTTTATCTTTTCGAGAACAAAAAGACCTTCTCTGTGTAAACAATTACCGTATGGAACAATAGTAGTCTCTATTGAATAATCATTTTTGACCCTTGTAAAGGACTTAGGGGCGCCACAAGAACGGATACCTAGTATCCCTCCACTGAGACCATCACATCGAACCCTTGTCATCTCCAAAGAAAACTCAGCACAATTATCAGCAGAGTCTCTTATACCAAAGTATATGCTTTGAACACCTTTATTGTCACGGGTTGCCCTCAGTTGAAAACCACAATTATGCTTCTTCTGACTTGCTTTGTATTCCACGCCCCAAAACTCTGTATGATCATTTTCCTTGAAGTCGTTGCACATGGAAACCTCAAAAGAGTCTCCCCAGCGTGCTCTGGTACCAGTGGCGCCAGCATCAAAAGAAGCACAATCGCTGCCAAGGTTAGTGTGACTACTATAACTGCTTCCCATTGTATATATGGATGTGTATATGGCTATATTTCATACAAGGAAAGTTTGGTAAATATTGAGGTTAGACCAGAGCCATAACCAGTCATGGAATGAGTCCCCAAGTGAGTGTATACGGGTTTTGCTTTGGGACCTTCAATTTGTCCCCATCTTATCATATGCATAATTATATCCGGAAGATATTTATATCTTTATAGTTTTAGCATAATTTAATGGAAAAAGTGTGTATCATTCTAAAGAACCCCTTATAATATGCATAATTATATGGGTTCGTGTGCGATTTTTAACTGCCGTAGATTCAATACGACGCCGTTTTTAGTGAAAATCATGAAGTTTTCATAATTTTATTTCAGGATTATTATAGTCTTTATAATTATAATTTTTTAATCTTTCAATCCCAAAACGACATTATTTTAGAGTGAAATGACATAACTTGTCATTTTAAAGGACAAATATTTGTCACTAATTTTTTTTTTTTCTTTTCCATGGTAAGCTATTTTTCCCTAATTTTATAACTGGTAACAAAGCCTAAAAGTTGTAGATGCATCGAAGGGAATCCAGTGCTTTGCTTGGTCAGGAAGCTATAATATTTTAGCCAACCAACTTTGAATAGCATGGATTCGTTTGATAGGAAGGAAATGGGGAGTATGATATATCCATATATGGTGCTGCATGCACATGCCAAGTCATTGTATAGCAACACAAGGGGAGCTCCGTTGCAATATCTTTGACTAGTTTTATGCAAAGTAAGTATATGTTACCCAAATCGACGTCTTTTTTGGTGTGAAAAAAAACTATAATCATAAATATTAATATAGTTTAAGAATAAGGGTTTTATGTTTATTATGTCGTAGGAATAATGATTGTGTAATGTTATAGAGATTCGTTTTGTGTGCCATATTTTTTTCTTTTTTTTTGTTTTAAAATGTGTGGGCCCTACAAAATGTTGTGTGTGTAGGAAAGTTTATTGTGTTATGTTAAAGGATAAAATGAAAGCCCTAAGAATAAATTAGAATTATAAAAATATTATTCTCTTCGGATCAAATGAGGTCGTTTTGGGATGAGATAATTTATCTGGTGTGACCGAGAAATATTAAATCCTAATTTTATGTTCTAACTTTGTTATTTATATATTATTTAAAAATAAAATATGTAACGGGCCAGTAAAATTAAGAGAGGGTGAATTAAATCTTAGGGTTCAACACAAAAATAATAATAATCATGAATTAAAGATAGGAAAAAAGTATCTAATGTTACTTTAGATAACTTTATCTAATGTTCATCAAAACGACGTCGTTTTGGGATTGAAAAATTAAAAAATTAGAATGATAAAGACTATTATAACCTTAAAATAAATTAAAATTACAAAAATACCATGATTTCCGCCCCAAAACGACGTCGTTTTGATGAACATTAGATAAAGTTATATAAAGTAAGTTTAGAAAACACAAACCCATTAAAGATCTACGTAACTTTTCTCCAAAAACATAAACCATATATAATCAGTACTTGTCTCCACTATATACTCACTTTGTCACGAAATACAATTCAAGAACTACCACTCACAACTGAAATCTTTTGAGTTTATTGGTTCAATTTTGTCCCCTTACTCATTTAACTTCAGCCATTTAGAATTGTTTCAAAGGAAATTAATTAAGTCAATTAACATCTGAATTAACAGAGATCTTGAGGAGATTAAGTAATGAAATGTTTAGCAAATGCAATAGGGGATCCATCATATCTATTTGATAACGTCTTTAACTTTTAAAACCATGTATGCCGTATTTAAAGTGGTTTAGTAATTGATTTGACTTTATATTGTCTCCTTGGAAAATAATTAACGGGAGAATTTTCCTCCCAAGAAAAATTCTGAGACAATGCTCTCAATAACATAAAGCCTAGACCCTCCAATAGACTAACCCCTAAGAGTGGAGTTTGCCACAAATTCTGAGATAATGACGTGCCCGCATGATACTGGACACATAAAATAGAAAAACTTGCAATTACGTATTCCAAGAGCAAAGTTTTTCTGCTCCCCGCCTATAAATGATTTGGTGGGACTGTGGTGAGAGAAAAGAAAAAAGAATTGAGGAGAGAGGAGAGAGAAAAAATAAATAAAAAAATAAATTAAGCCAGGTGTTAATAATTTAGTGGAATGACCTTGGTGGTGCTCGAGCACATTACAAATTTTAAGCTATAAGTAAAGAAGAAAGTACACTGCTTCATAGGAGCCGAGGCAAACTTATACCTATTCAAAGAGACCTTCTCAATTCAAAAAAAAAAAAAAAAAAAGACCTTCTCAATAATCATTTTCTGTAATATTTTAATTTTGGGTTTTATAAGAATTATATTGTAGGAAAAGTGATTGTGTAATGTTATAGAGATTCGTTTTGCGTGTCTGAATTTTTTTTTTTTGTTTCAAAAAGTGTGGGCCCCACAAAATATTGTGTGTGTAAGAAACTTTGTTGTATAATGTTAAATGATGAATGCAAATCCCTTTAATTTTTCATCTCCTCTCCGTGGTAGCGGGGAAACCTTGAAGAACTTGAACCGTATTAATTAATTATCAGAACAACTAAACTTGAGATTTATTATAACAGAGGTATGGTATCCTTATTAACCTACTCTCATATCATTACTCATATTACAAACCACTAGAGGTGCTGCTCCTCTTCATTATTAGCAGTATATATAAATATTACGCAGCAATATCAAATACAAATAATACTTAATTAATGATTGTAGTTCCTAGTTGAGGCGTCAAAGTCACCATCGATAAAGGCCCCATTGCCATTACCATGGAAAGTACCACTGTTGTTTATAGTGCGTTCACCATAGTTGTTTGTGGTGCGACGCTTGTTCCGGTCGCCGGAATATGCACCACTGTTAATCTTAGCACCAGAGAACTTTTGGTCCCCGTTGCCATGGTTGTTGAATGAGTTTAGAGTACCATTGTTATTGGACCCTTTGGCTGCTTCCTGAGCCTCTGCAAGTGCGAGGAGTTGCCTGATCATTTGACTTGATGACATCCTGAAATTACTCTTGAATTGCTATCTTAGTGTTTTAGTATTGGATAGCCTTAATGTTACCAATTAACTAAGCCAACAATATATAGATGTAAGAAAGGGAATCCAATTCTTTGCTTGTTCACGCAAAGATGTAATAATATAATATTTTAATTAACAAAAACAACTTGGATTCGTTTGGTTGGGAAAGTGGTTAGGAGTATATATCCATTATCAAGTGTTTCTCATCTATGAAGCACTTTTAGAGTATAATATATAAGATGTGTGTGAGTGTGTGGTTGTGTGTTCCATTCTCTGTAACCTACAAAAAAGAAAAAGAAAAGAGAGTATAATATATAAGCTCTTGAATTGGTTATTTACTTGTATTAGAGTCTCGGTATCTTAGGTTCGATCTTCACTGCCTCCCTTATTTTTTGTGGAATTTCTTAGAACAGTTAGGCTGAGCTTGATGCATTATCCACCTATCAAGTCCAATGGACTCTCTTGTGAGGGGTTTGTTAGAGTATAATATAAACGGCTCTTACCTAACACCTTAAAGTTTTGGTTTAAATTGATTCTTTACAAGCTACGTTACTTCAAAAACACTGATATTTTGATACGTTTCGATTAAATAATATTTTCAATATAAAGTATATTTTACAAATAATTATGCACACGATTTTATATTGAAGATGATAATTACCTAGTTTTAGTTGGGGTAACAGTCCAAGAAGATTGTTTACACAATATAATATTAAAAAAAATACAATAACAAATCTTATTATTATTTTTTCTTTCGGAGTTATACATATTAATTTTATAACTTTTACTTATTCTATTATCTATCTACTAAAGGCCCAACTAAAGAAATAGCAGTCCGTATAAAAATAAAATAAAATTAAGATGTGTAACATCACAATTAAATCGAAAACCTAAGATATTATGTGTATATGTCCTTCAACTTATATGGTACTCACATAATTCTTTTTCAACCAATGTGAAAATATATTCAATCATTCACACTTGGATTTCTCAACATAAGACCCATTTGATTACTACAAGCCGACCGGACTCCAATTTGTGATTCACTTTCGCACTATTTGAGTGACTGTCGACCCATCATAACCAACTATCAAAAATAAAGATCAATTACGAATTTTGACGAGCATTACTCTCCACTAAAGGTGGCAAAGTGGGCGGCCCGCCCCATCTCGCCATCAACCCATCAAAAAATGACTCAGCCCGTCCCGTCCTGTTTGGCGGGCTGAACGGATTGGCCCGCAGCCCGAGCCTATTTTACACTGATCCGTCTCGGTCCGCCTATGCCTGCTATCAACCCATCAAAAAATGAGTTCACCCTACTTTTGAGATGAGTTAAAAAACTAATCCACCCCGCCCCATTTGGTGGGTTGGCCCGCCCGAGTCCGATTTGCGGGCTCTACGAGTATCCACAATTTAATGACGCTATTTCCCGGATCCAATCACTCTCCGTTGTCTAGCAAAATCAAAAAGAACTCATCAACTACAAAAGAAGGTATTCAGATAAGATCGATATATCAAGAAGAATATGGTTATCCATATACCATACTTCTAAAAGTTTCCCTTTATATTTTTCCCTTGGGTTAAAAATTGGAGACAAAATCTCATATCCTCTTTGTTTTTTCTCTTTATTCTAAAAGAAAAATTTTTAAAGGTAAATTTTAAATATTTCAAAGATACACGAAATATAACATTTAATATATTAAAATTTTGAATTTTTATATAATATTTAACAATTTTTATGTTTGAATATTTAATTGGTATACTAAAAACTCTTACTAGCATTTGAAAAAACAAAATAACTAGGGATGTTCGTGGTCTGGATTGAACCGATTTTGAAGCAAAAATCATCTGATTCAATCATTTTGTTTTGATCATTTAATCATTCATTTAGTTTGAATTTTTATCAGATCCGACCCAACACAAATTTTATTCGATTTGAATTGAATTAGTTTTTGATTTTTTTAAAAGTCTAAAATTTCAGCCATATAAATTAGTAGTTATATCAAAATGAAGTTATACAGAGTTACAAACCATTGAAAAATTCAAATCTTCAAACTAAAATCAATCTTAAAACTCATGAGCAGTTAAATATATAGTAATAGACAATATAAAATTAAAACAAAGTAGTTTGCTATCAGTAATATTTGAGATTTCAAGACTATAAAATAACAATATTTCAATTCACCATCTTTCTCTTTAATTCTTCACTCTTTTAGCTTGCTTGTTGCTCACTTTGTGATCTTTAAAACAACTAGCAAGACGACAACTTCCATGAAAATTGATTTTTTTTCCCTTCTTTTTTCTATTTTATTCTCTCTATTTCTCTTCTCGTATAAACTTTTCTCTCTATTTTCTATTTATTTATATAGTTCCTTTTTTTCCTTTTTTTATTACATAATTTATTAAGTTTTTTTATTTTCCCTTTCTTCTTATTTATTTTTTCTTTTATTTAACTTTATTTTTAATTTATTTTACATTATCATTATTTGTAATTGTTTATTTCCTTTTTTTAAAAATTTGTTATTATTTGTATGTATATTTTTTTTATTTTCTCAATTTTTTTCTTTGGTGAAATATTTTCTCAATTTTTAACATACTTTTCATTTGGGTTTAATATTGGTTTTAAAAACCAATTCTAAACTGGTTCTAAGGATGTGCAAAAGAATAATTAGAATTGAGCTATTTGCACTTAACAAAACTGGGTTTTTGAAAAAACTAGTTCATTAATCAATATGTTTTTTTTTTCTTATTCTCTTCCTTTCTTTTCTTTTTCTTTTTTTCTCTATTTTTCTTCTCTTCGTTATTTATTTATTTATTTAGTGTCTTCTTTATTTATTTTGTTTCTTTAGTTTTTTATTTTTACTTTACTTTTCTTTTCTTTTTTCTTCAATGTATTTCTCTCTATTTATTTTATTTTATACTTTTTAATTATTAATTGTTACTTTACTTTTCTTTTCTTTTTTCTTCAATGTATTTCTCTCTGTTTATTTTATTTTATATTTTTTAATTATTAATTGCTTTTTTTTTAAAAAAAAATTATAGTATCATTTATATTGTTAATTTATTAATCTTTTATTTCCTCTATCTTTTCGTAGTTTGGGTTCAGAACTTATTTTCAAAACCAGAATTGATTAACCAATTCAAAATTGGTTTTAAAAAAAATCAGTTCACTTCTTTGAACTGAATAAGTTTTTTGAATTGAGTTCTTTGAAATGAATTAATTTTTTCAATCCGGTTCGAAAAAACAAAATCGAATTGAACCTAATTGGAACATCAAGCGCTTTAAAATTAAACGCCTTCGATAATATAATAAAGTTCAAACTTTTCATTTCAAATGAGTATTTTATAATGTATAAATTTCACTCAATTTAACCCGAATGCCCAAACCGATTCGATTTTTTACTCTCACGTCAAGTCAAGTATAGCAGGTTCCTGAGTCTATTTGGACTTTTGAACACCTGATCTAATTTATAGAAATTAAAGAAGATATTCTAAAAGAAATACTTTTGATGATTAAAATTTATTAAAATGTTTTAATCCAATAATTACATGATTATGCAAACAACGTATTATATTTTTATTATTAGCTCGATTATAATTCTCGAAGTGTATAAGGATTTCTCCACATAAAAGGGGGCTCACTTTCTAGTAACTAATAAATAAATAAATAATAATAAGCTAATTAAAATCTTTTAAGTACTTCTTTTCGTTAACAATGTAATGTCGTAAACATTGTTATGATATTATGAAGAGGCCTTTTCAATAATTAATTTCTTTAATGTTTGAAATTTAGTCTCTTCTCCAAGTATGGAAACCTTGAAGCACTTGAATCTTATCAGTAGAACAACTAAACAGAGGTTTATTATAAAAGCAGAGTTCTAATATTCTTAACCTCCTCTCATATCATTACACTTATTTTACAGAGCACAGACCAGTAGAGCTGTAGCTCCTATTTATTATTAGTAGCATAACATGATATAGCAGATCATATACTTAATCATTAGTTGATGGTCGGTGAGTTCGTGCCACCATGGATGCCACCATTGAGGCCACCATTGATAATGCCCCCATAGCCGCCTTTGAAAGTACCACTATATGTAGTGTCACCACTACGGTCACCAGAATTTGCGCCACTGTTGATCTTCGCCTTGGAGAAATCTTGGTTCCCACCGCCATGGTTGTTGAATGAGTTTTGAGTACCATCATTAGACCCTTGGGCTGCTTCCTCAGCCTCCAGAAGGGCGCGGAGTTGCCTAATCCTAGCACTTGACATCCTTTTGTTACTCTTGAATTGCTATCTACCTTGGTGTGTTTTGGTATTCGATTGCCTTAATATTACCAACTAACTAAGCCTACAATATATAGATGCGAGGAAGGGAATCCAACTATTTATTTATTTATTTTACCAAGAATCCAATTATTTGCTTGTTCACGCAAACCTATAATAATGTAATATTCTAACAAATTTGTCTTCTTTTGGTAGGGAAAAGGTTTTGGAGTATATATCCATTATCAAATGCTTATAATTCCACGAGTCGTTACTATCTCCACACAAGTTGTGCTTCAACCAAAAAGTCTTTGGAGCATATATCCTTTATCAAATATTGCACAAGCAACAAGGCATTTTCTATCCACATAAGGTGCGCTTATTAGCTATTTTTTTTTTTTTTTTATATACCCAAGGGTTTCCCCACTCCACATAGGATGAGACTAATCCCTTTCGCGGATTAAGAGAGCAAAGGTTTATCCGCTACCCACAAAATGTGTTTACTATAATTCGAACTCAAGCCCTTTAGACTCATAGCCCGAACCCCTAAGACTCAACACCAAACCAACTTAGCCACACCAGGTCTAATTAGCTATTTCTTGGATATACCCAAGGATTTTCCCACCACACATAGAATGGGACTAATCCCTTTCGCGGATTGAGAGGACAAGGGCAGAAAGTGTATTTACCAAGATTCAAACTCAATTAACTATTTCTATTATCAGCTTGTTTGCGTTGTGGCCGGTTACGTATTACCTCATGACGATATTCAAGCAACGACCCTTAAAAGTAGAAGGACCAAAGGTCAGTTATTAGCTTTCTAAAAATAAAATTGATCGGGAATCCGAATTCCACTTAAAATAGAATCTTTCTTTCCAAATATAAAATACGTGCGGGAAAAGGATAAACTTCAACCATGCGAGTTTTAGATCCATTGTTACTTGTTAATCTTACTTACACTTAATATTTTTAATTTATTACTTGCATAAATAGTTAAACGCAAATGAAATTAATTAATTATAAATGTAAATTTGAATATATTTAAATATTTAAGTCATGATGATTACAACATTTTTTCGTTGTTGATTTTCACTCATTACAATAAATACAATTTTTAGCCACGTTCAGAACGAGGCAAAAGGAGGGAAAAAATGTGGCTAAAGAAATTTCCTATATTTTGATCAATGTGGCTAAAAAGTGCGTGGTAATAATTTAGCCACATTTGTTTTTTCATTTAGCCACAATTCCAACGAGTGTGGTAACATTTAGTTAACCACATTTATTTTTTGGTTAGCCACACTAGAAACATTGTTAACATTTTTAGTTAGCCATAATAAGAAAACATGGCTGATGGTGTTTAAAAATGTGGCAAATTATACAAAATACAATTTTAAAAAAATTTAAAAATGTTACAAATCTTAAATCTTTAAAGCAAATGGTAACATAAAATATTTACATAGAAATAGTAAAGTAAAACATAACCAAATCACCATAATATATTTTGGGTATGTAAATTTTATATTGATATCATAAAAGAGTTAATACAAGCTACTTATGACTTTTCTAATATGAGCTAATAAGTTTTCTGTTAGTACAGCATAAGTGAATGGATTGACAAATAAAACTAATGATGTGTTTATCATTGGATGTCTTATACAAATGATTATCTTCATAGTTCCTTTACAAAAAATATGATAATACAAATCTTCTTCTATTTGCTCTTGTATGTATCCTAGTCTCCTAAAGTGCTTGCTTCCATAACTGTAAAAGAAAAAAGAAAAAAAATATTAGCTTGATGTCAAGAAAAAAAATTATACACAATTATACAAAAAGTATTCTCTACATACCTTTCCGTTAGACTGAACACCAATAATTGTAATGTGTGTAACTGTTCATATTGAAATCATTGTATTATTTATCAAATTTATCTTGTAGGAATTTGTGAACACTAGCCAATTGCTTTTGAGTTTGTACAAGTAGTTCATTGGTCTCTTCATATCTAGCCAACTTCATTTCTAAAGATTTTACATGCTTTTTTCAAGTCTCCAACTTCATCGGTATGCTCCCATTTCTCTCTCTTTCTCTCTCCCCAATACATCATATCTCCGATTTCACTGGCAATGCAACCCCCATCATTACAGTTTGCCACCCATCCTAAAATAACACAAATGAAAAGTAAGAAAGATCAAAAGGAAAGTGAGTGCATGCCGAAAATAGAGAAGACTTCAATGGAGCAACACTAATGTCAATGGCCCAAGCCCTCCAACTTCAGAGAAGAAATAATAACGCATCATAAGTGAAAGGTAATTAGATCTGAAACGCGACAATGTAATAACATAAGAGAGATACATAAATCTGAAAAGTTAAAATACTGACAAAATAAAGTTGAAAATGGAAGAGATGCATAGATTTGAAAAGTTGATCTGAAAGATGCATATATCTAAAAGAAGAAAGAGTCACCATACCAAGACAAATAAGAAGTTAGAGATTTAGCCCTACAGTGAGTTTGGCATGTAGGTATCGTTGGATGTGAAGCTAAAGAGTAAACTAGGTTCTCTTTTAGATAATTTAGAAAATAAAATAAAATAATTTACTACCTTGAAAATACAATGTTGTAAATTAGGGATCTTGTTCTTCTATTCCATCATCTCATTAAGTGTGGCTAAATAAACATGGCTAAACAACACATTTCTCGTAGTAACCAATCAACTTTTATCATTTATTGCGAATTAATAATCAATTAATGAATTTGATTTGCGAAAATAATAATGTTGATTGACGAAAATCAACTATTAAGATATAGTTGTAAGATGTTGTAAACGAAAATAGGTTGTAAGTATAACCTTCCTCTTAAGTTATAACCAACAATTATTTATTCAAGTGACAAAATAACTTATTTTTAAGTTTTGAATTCGAACGATGAAAAATAAAAATAAAATGACAAAAGAGCCACCCAATATAAATCCAATATTGCTCGAATTAAATTGATATATATATATATATATATATATATATATATATATATATATGGATGTGACCAATGATGCACCAACACTTTAAAAAAAAATTGATGCGTTGTATCCGATACTCCAACACGCGTAGTAGAGACTAAAAAAAGGGATTCAAAGGTTGCGTTGCATTGCGTTTTTAGTTCCAAGTATTAGATTTGTTGTATTTCTATTACCATTTTATTGAGTTTAATATAAATATTTGGGATATCTTATGTTTCTTTGCAAAATCGATAGGTATTATAAGTTTAGCTTCATTTTCTTTGTTAAATTAGTGACTATTAAATATAATATACACTACACAAATTAAAAATAATATTTAATATCAAACGAACCCTAACATGTCAAAATCTTATATTTTTTAGAATTAACATGTCAAAGTATCGTGTCGTGTCCCGTGTCGATATCGGTGCAACATAGGATGTGACAACTGAAACTTCTTCCCATTATGTATATGGATTTGTGTATAGCTATATTTCATACAAGGAAAGTTTGATAAAGTATTGAGGCTATACCAGAGCAATAACCAGTCATGGAATGAGTCTCCAAGGGTGTGTATGATAATCATTCTAAGAAAAAAATATGTTTGATAACATGTTCTACTTTTATTACGAGAATGAGAGTGGTGTTTGATAACACAATGAATAATATAATAAAAAATAATTTTTATTAAGCATAATTTCTTTTTTCAGATCATCACTTTCCTTTTCACTTGGTGTGGTGGTGGTGCCGATAGCGATGGCGTGGTTATAGTAGTAGTAATGGTGGTGGTGATGATATGGTGGAGGTAGTAGTGGCGTGGTAATGATGGCATGATGGTGGTGGTGACAGTAATAATGGTGGCGAGGATAGTGGTGATAGCATTGTGGTGGAAGTGGTGGAGATATTAATAATCTAATGATTAAATCTACTAAATAATTACTTGAAAGTAAATTCGATATGAAAGATATGGGGATAGCAGACGTTGTCCTAGGTATTAAAATCCATAGAACATCTGGAGGGTTGGCCTTATCATAAATCACAAGCGCGCAGCTGAGAAAACGTACTTGTTCTCACAAAATGCTAGACTTGTGTTCTTTGTGTGTGGACTTTGCAGAACATAGAAATGAACATGCTCCGCCTTTGATGATGTTTGGAAGATTCAGGAATCACATTATCCATCTCTCTGTTTATTTTCAATATGTGGCGGAGCGACCCATCCACCACATAATAATTCATTTCCTCAGACCCATCCTTCACATCATTCGGAACATTCATGAAATGACTCTTCAACCATTCATGAATGTTCCAAGCGATATGTAGGATGGGTCTAAAACCAATTCTACATGGGCATTCTTTCAGTTGATCTTCAAATGCCCAAAAACCACAACCTTCGCATTTTCAATCCAAGAAACCCATCTTAAGGTATATCTGATAGGTTTTCACTAGGGAAAGTTCAAAGGTAACTCCACATATCTCGATGCATTTGTTTCTCGTTGAGGAAATTGCACTTTGCATTTATATTCTTATGCATTTTTTTCACGATGATTTGACTTGTTATCCATGTGGGGGGATTGTTGGAATTTATGTTGATAATCCATTGGTTATGAATAAGAAGCGGGTTAAGGAAGAAAAGAGAAAAGGGAAGTTGAAGGGGTGTGTGGGTTTAAGAAGTCCCACATTGGACAACTAGTAGGAGGTGGGAGAGTTTATAAGCTCACACCCCACTCTCCAAAATTGGCCCTTGAGTCACTACACATTTTGTGGAGGGGGAGGAGGTAGGTGGGTTTTGGTCCGCCACACACGCGCGCGCGCTGTCGCCGTCCGACCGGCTCGGATCGGTTCGGATCGGATCATATGTGTGTAATAAAAATAATTTTTTCATATTTCCTCCCAAGAACCGATCACCGGTTGTGTCTGCTCACTGAACCGGTCATCGATTGTACCCTTTGGCCGAACCGATCACCGGTCGTACCTGCTTGCAGCCGTCAGTCACGACGGTTCATCATGACCGGTCATTGTCTATAAATAGACACTGATAACTTCAGAAATTCTATCCGATTTTTGCACTAAAACTCTGCCATAATTTTTCTTTCTTCTGGTTTGTATATTTCTGTTCATTCTCGAATGTAATCCCTCTGGCATATTGTTGTGTTCGTTTGGGTTGTTGACTGGCAGTGCCGCCACTCTTCAGACGAAATCCGTTCTATCTTGGAAAATAAGTGTCCATCAACCTTTGGCATCATTGAGGAGGCAAATTATCTTAAGGAGACACGTTCTGTGGGCTCGGGTTTAATTCCTAATTCTGCATTCATTCTTCATCTGTCTGTTCTATATTACTGACAACAAGTAAGTTTGTTCTAATTTATTTTTCTTATTGCACAGTGATAATTCTGATCATTAATCTCTTCTGCTTTATACATGGGTTCAAATCTCTTAGTGATAATATCACCCATTTTCTTCAATAACATTGTCAAACCTGAAACTGTTCGTTAAGAAGGAAAAAAAATTACCACTTGAACCGGTGATTGTTAATTTGTATTATAAACTTATGAACAAATAACTAATTAAGGTTATTTTTTCTTTCAATATATACATAATGACTCTATTATGCATAAATACTAGACAAATGTGTAGGAAAAAATGAGTATATAAATTTAAAATTTTATATCAGAGAAATATATTTATGTATATATGTGGAGAAAGAATCAACTTACACAAAGTAAAAATAACAAATTATAGAGACATTGAAGGAACCCGATGCTTTTCTTGGTTAGGAAGCTGTATTTTAGCCAACCAACTTTGAATAGCATGGATTCCTTTTGACAAGAAGGTGACATAGGGTATATATCCATTATCTAGTGCTGCAGATGCTAAGGCATTGTATAACTACACAAGGTGAGCTTCATTGCAAGGGGGCGTTTGGTACCCGGATTTTTATCAAAAGCATGGGAAAGCTCACTCGGGATTTATGGAATGTCATGTTTGGTACACAAAAACTTAAAAATATCCCGGGCACACTTGTTTCCCGAATTTCGTTCTCCTTTGCAAATTTTCATACGGACACCACCAAAACATTGCCGAAGATTTGTTGGAATTTTTCTTTATCCGGGGAAGTGGCAAATCAACCACGAAATTGAGGACCAAATTAACCCTCACGTTTGTGAAGAACCTTTGTCACTGTAATACCCAGTGAGGTTTGTGAAGAATTGCTCCCTCCGTCTAGGTGGTCGAAGCTGAGGAGGAAGATCTGCGGTCCAAGCTTTCAGGTTACCTTGGTTATCCCTATTTCTCTTCCTTGTATGAGGCTTCTAAGTTCGTTTTGCATATTACGGTCAACCTCTGCAAATAAACCGGGGGTTTGGTTGTCCATCTTTTAAAAATAATGTTTTCCATTTTCCCTTTCCTTCCGATTGAGCATTTCGTTCCGTGAGGGTTTATGTTGGTATGTGTTGTGCGTATGGTTTCTGAATGTTGCTGCTGTCACAAGTGATTTAGACAAACACTTGGGTTTCCTCTTATGAATTTCTGTTATTCAAGCACCCCTTATCAATTTCTTTGATATAAAGACAAGTTGCAATTATGTTTTGGAGTCACAATATTCAATTATCGTTGAAATAAAATCAATACGCATTTATAATTGTCCTGTATGAATTTTTTTATTTGCTCTAGTTGCTTTATCGGTTGTCCTTGAATGCAAATTCCATGATGGATATGTCAATATTGACGTTCAACTAGTGTGGATTGAAAGCTACCTTTGGAAATTAAATCATTTAGTTTGTAATACTATGTTGTGTGATCTTGGGATGAGTATAATTTCCTCTATTGCTATGTCTGACTACTTATAAATTGATTTTTAATCTTATTGGCTTGAAATTGTTAAATAGGCGACTTTTAAACTAAAATCCTAATGGATAAATCAAAAGATCAAATTTGTTAAGTTGATTTTGTGATTGGTACTTGAATTTTATTCATACGTGATTTTGTATAAATTCATCAATGGCCAATGCAGTGACCAATCTGCCATTGTTTTGGTTTGTAGCTGCCCTTCATGCATATATAGTAGTTAATTTTTTTTTTGTCTTCACATCAGTCAGTCTTTTATATATAAGATAATTGTCTGCAAATGAACTTAGATATACTGAGGTCTGGCCATATTGGACCATATCAGGGGAGACATGTTTTGTAAGTCTTCAATTAACTCTGTAATCAATGATCATTAGAGATCCACCGCTAGATCATTAGACATATTTTTCATATTTCTAATTTTCATAATGAGAACATGTGTTTTCAGTTTATATATGAATGATATTGAAATTGACATCTTTGTTCTGCCAATTGCTTTGGTGGAAGATACCAGGAATATATGTTGGTGAGGTAATGGTGATTCACTTTACCAGAAGAGCAGGCCAAGAATTTGGAACAACAACGATCTTGGACCATTTCCTTATAAGTTCAACTCCCTCTTATGCTGTTGACACTCCTTGCCGAAGATGTGGTGACCAAACAAGGAATGATGGTGTAATGTCTTCCTTCTTGGATAGTTTTCTTTTTGGGGGTGATCTGTACCTCTTTGAGCATGGTGTCTCACCTGTATTTTTTCCAGCCAAAGCTCGAGGAGGTACATGCAGCCTTGCCTCTTCTGACCCAATGGAACACATCCTTCATCGTGCTTTGTTTCTTCTTGAGAATGGATTTGGTAGCTACCATGTCTTAGAGAATAATTGTGAAGACTTTGCAATTTACAAAACTGGTGTGTGTGTGTGTGTGTGTACTCACAAGCATCAATGTAGGCCAGAGTGATGTTACTAAAGTTACAGTTGAAAAGATAGCTGAGATTGCCAAGGAAGACTAGCAGGGTTGAAGAATACTCTGTCGTGTATGTCATGTTTGATTAGTGTTCTAAAAGTGCATTTGTTAAATATTTACAAATAAAGTTCCTTGTAATATCTGCAGTTTTCATAAACAATTTAGACATTTGTATGTGCTTATTCAACTATAGTTAACTTATTTATATACTCTTGCCATAAATATTGGAGTCTGGTTTCCTTTCTATTGTTTCTTCTTTTTATTTGTAATTGGAACTCGAAGCTGTAAAGAGTGCAATCAGACACGTATAAGATTGTTTTAGTATTGCTCATAGCAGAAACTGCAAAGCCTCAAGTTTTCAATGTCAATAGTAATGAATTGAGTCCTTCAACATGTATTCATATTTTATGAATCCTTTTTATTCTATCAGACTTTTTCCATTCATGTTGCCACCAAACCTTTCCTCATTAATTTTATCCAGGTCATTATCGGTCTTCTTTTTCTACACGAAGGCAGTTTTGTGTCTCTGTTTATTTGCTCAGGTTGATTTTAGCTATATCCCTTGCTTTTATTGAGTTGACAATTATTATTTCTTTAGAAAGGAGGCAAACAAATGGGACTAGGCTAATAACGAAAAGGGATGGAAAACATCCAATTTAAGAACAAGATTAAACATGGACTCAAATAATAAAAAGAAGTCTTTTTTATTCAATGAGTACACTTGAAACAAAAATAAACGAAAAAGTAAAGTGGGGTTATTTTAGTAAAATAACCCCATATTCCTACTACTATTTCACAATCAACCAAACATCAACTCAGTAAACTTAATCAAATATTCCCGGGATAAATTTGGGTAAACCAAACACATTTTTGTAATTTATCCAGAAAAAAATATTTCCCATCACATTCCAACAAAATTTTGTTCCCAGTTAAACAAAAATTTCTCTTGTACCAAACGCCCCCCAAGTTCTTTGACCAGAGTTTTATATCTCAAATATTTAAATTCATCTTTCAAATATATATTGGACGTCAAGTTAATTATCTAAAGATTTCGCTCACGGGCTAATTTATTCATAGTGTAAAATAAAGATCAATCACTACAAAGACCAGGCATTTAATGGCGGTTCATTATTGGTATACGGGACGATTACAACCGCCATAAATTGCAAAAATGCATTTAACAGCGGTTATAACCGTCGCCTATACCAAAAATGAACCGCCACAAAATGCCTGTTTTTTTGTAGTGAATTTAGGAATTCACTGTTGTCCAAAACATTGAGGGACTAAATTGACATATATTTTAAATAAGAATGTCTAAATGATGATGTCTCGTAGGTCTTTTGAGGTCAAATTTAAGTATCTCATCATTATTTAGAAAATTTGGACAACAAGTATTAAACCATTCAATACTTTGTGGCATGATAGAATGGAAAAGAAAGAAAGGATTAGAAAAGAAAGGAAAGTAGAGGAATTATCACTCACCTTGTTTATCGATCATCCAATGAAAAATAAGAGAGGCTTTCATTCCTTTGTTTGGTTTTATCAAGAAAAGGATAGAGACGCATGTTAATAATATGACTATATTAAACTCCAAAAAAAAAAAAATTTGATGACTATAGGAGGATGGATAAAAATATGTGAAACCTACTCACTCATTCCATTTCTTCCAAGAAGGGAAGGGTATAAAATCGTGGGATCGATTCTTTGTTTTAAAAATTTATGTGTAGGTGATGGAATTTCGTATTGGTTAGGAATAAGTTAAGAATTATAAGGGAAAAAGTTCAAAAAAAAAAACTTATAGCCTCAAGGTTTAGATTAAAATCTGGTGTAAGCCTACTATTATGGGTTTGAATGATGTTCCTCATTGATAAGTTAATGATGTTCCTCATTAACTTAGGCCTCGACTCGACTCCTTTGGCCTTTTAAGCTTCCCTTGTTCTGATTTGAGGTGTGGCTCAACTCCTATCCTTCTTTTTTTATCCTCTCTTTCAGACCAAAAGAACCAACCACTTTTTTACACCTATTTTTTTTCCTTTCCACCCAAAACTTGGATACCAAACCCTTTGTTAATGATGCCAACAAACATCTTATGTCAACATGCTTAAATTATAGAAGTTCATAAACCTCCTTAATTTACTTTTTTATCACTTACATCTCTATGCTTTTTTTGATCTTATCAATTACTCTAGTGATTTTTCTATTCAAATCCACATTTAACATTGTTAGTAATTAAATTAACTTGCCTATTTTACCCTTATTTTATATTTGGAGTTTTGTTTATTAAAAATAAAATATGACACTAAAAATAAAAATGGTGGGAGAACAATCGTTTTTGGGAGGGGGGCCTGAAAAAATTTCAAAGAGGCAATTTATAGCTAGATAATGTGACAAAATGAAGGAAATCACATTAACTACAAAAAATAAAAAAATAAAAAAAATCAGAGGGCATTGGCCCAACATCAATATTTTCTTTTATCTTTTTTCTCTTATCTATACAATTCAATGTTAATATTATATTCTGAGAAATGATTCACACATACCATATTTTTTATGATTACTTGTGCTAATAGAAAAAAAATGTTGATATATATATATATATATATATATATATATATATATATATATATAACCTAAAAATGTAGTTTAAAATTATAAGAAAATAATATAAATGACGCATAAATAACATTGTTATAATAACATAAAAAGAATAAAATGATAGCGGCTGTCAATGGGGGGTTGGTTCACGAATCATAAAATATGGGTTTTATATTTCTCATTCAACATGATAATTGAATTCTCACGTTGTAGAGATAAAAAGCATGTGAGACCCGTATGTTATAAAAAATTATGTGTAGGACCCACGTTAGCACGAAAATCGAAGGGTGTAGGAAAATTCAAATTCTCATATTAAATGAGAATTATAAAACCCATAAAAGATAGATCCATTTGTTTAAAAGTGATTACACTGAAAATTTCAAATGTTAATATCTTTTGTGATTTTTTTAACCGATGTTCTGTCCATTATGTGAGACACATGATTATTTTTCATGTCTTTATAAAGAACCTAGACTTTGCTTATTTATGCTGGTGCCCAAAGTTTTTATATTAGATTAATTAACAAGTAAAATATGGGTAAAATGGGTAAGTTAGTTCAATTATTAACTGTGTCAAAGATGGACTTGGATAGAATAAAATTGCAAGGGGATAACTCTTGAGAAAAAAAAAAATATAGGGGTATAAGTGATAAAATAGTAAAGCACAAGGGGGTTTATAAATTTTTCCCTAAATTATTATTTAAAAGTGAAATATTGGTTTTTTTTGGTGAAAAAATTTGGTTTTAAACCTAACAATGTAAGCAAAATTTTTAAGTGATGATGATGATCAATTTGCAATAATTAAGTTTTTTTTTTTTTGATAACATAATAATTAAGTTTTTGTGCATGCAGCCTTAGTATGTGGATCGATACTTTCCTTGCAATTAAATTAATTGCCCCCAAGATATATTATTTATTATTTAAAGATGATTTAATTTATATTCCTCTACCTAGCTATTTATTACTCAACTCTAGTTATATAAAGAGAAAAGAATCACGTTCCAAAGGTTAAGATTTACAAATCAGCTACCATACATAACATATAACATAGAGAGAATTGATTAGCCACTATTAAATCAGTGGCTGGACCAATAACCAACTATTAGAAATAAAATGATCGACTACGAGTTTTGATGAGCTTTATTCTCCACAATTTAATAACGCTATTTCCCGGATCCAATTACTCTCCATTGGCTAGCAAAATTAAAAGAATTCAACAACTACAAAAAAGGTATTTGGATAAGATCGATAACTACTTTTGTCCAAAATTACCGTAAGCAAATATATGTTTTAGGTTCATGGTGGCGAAGATTTAGATGATAAAGTGAAATGTTAGATGAATGATCAAAGTAGCAAAAAAAAAGTATAAGAATAAATCCCAAACTAAACGAAGTTAAGGTATTTCTAAATCAAACTAAAGGTGGATATAATATGCATCTATGTAGCACCGATACCGACACGGGACACGTGACACGATACGACACGACACTCCGACACGTTAATTCTAAAAAATGTTAGATTTCGACACGCTAGGACACGTTTTGATATTAAATAATATTTTAAATTTATGTAGTATATATTATATTTGATATTCAATAATTTAACAGAAAAATGAGTCTAAACTTATATATTTATAAATTTTACAAAGAAACATAAAATTTCACGAATATTTATATTAAACTCAATAAAATACTAATCGTAATCCAACCAATCTAACAGTTGGAACTAAAAATTCAACACAACGCAATCTTTAAACCTTTTTTTGAATTTCTATAACGCTTGTTGGAGTGTCGGGGAGTGTCGGAGTGTCCGAGAGTGTCGGGAAGTGTCAGACACGACACGTCAAGGATTTTGAAGTGTCGGTGCTTCATAGATATGCATAAGAGGAAACCATTGTTGGATTGGGCTATTTAGAAGAAGGATATTTTTTGAGTACAAGAGGAGTATTGAATTCAGTACTCCCTTTTTTTAAATAGGGAATTTTTTTTCTTCTATTTGTGATGGACTTTTTTCATCACAAAACAAGCATTTCTTGTCGTAAAAACAACAATTTTCTTTAGGACTTATTCCACCAAAAATTGCGACGAAAAGTCAGCTGCAAAACTTTGTCGCAATTTGCAATGAAAAAAAATTAACATACCGCTGCAAAATTGCGTCAAAAATATACAATGACCTATAAAAATACCATTACAAATTTGCGACAAAATATTTAAAAATATCATCACAATTTACAACGAAAGAATAAATATATATGTGTGTGTTGGGGGGATAACCTCAACTCATACTGGTATAAGACTTATTAATCGTACATCAAATTTTAATCATTAATTTCCGTGAATACGGTTTTGATTTATTGATTAAATTCATTAATTAATTATTAATTTTTAATAAACTATAACGGATAAATTCACGAAGATTAATAGTTAAGATTTAGTGTAAAACTTATTAATGTTATTAATCTTATGCACTATAAATTAATTCCAGGAGAAGGGTGGCTCACCTATCCCCTCCCTAGTTACTCGTATGCATCAAACGCGTTTGGAATGAAGGGTCTTCGAAAAAATAAAATGATCGAACTTTCATTTACTCAATTCAACCACAATGCCCAAACCAAATCAATTTTTTACTGTCATTTTGTTGTTGAGGCGATAATGGCAAAATATTTCTGATGAGTGACTTTTATGCCAGATTCACGAGTGATCTATTCGGACTTGCGACCTCCTCTAGTTGATATAAATTAAGGAATTTACATCTATCATTTAACATGACACAAAAAAGTTTTTTACACACACAATATTTTGTGGAACCCGTAGCAAAAGAAAAACTAAAGCACGAAAAATGAATCTCTATAGCATTACACAATCATTTTTTCCTACAACATAACTCTTATAAAACCCATAAATTAAAGAAGATATTCTAAAAGAAACATTTTTAAATATTGAAATTAAATTTAAAATTTATTAAAATGTTTTTTTTTTTTTTTTGGTACAGAAATTTATTAAAATGTTTTAATCCAACAATTATATGATTATGTAATCCACGTATTATATTTTTATTATTTGCTTGGGTATACTACACTCGAAGTGTATAAGGATTTAATTAAAATCTTGTAGAACCTTTTTTTTTTTTTTTTTTACAACTTTTTTTTCGTAAATATTGTTATGAAATTAGGAAGAGGCTTTTTCCATAATTATTTTCTTTAATGTTTGAACATTAGTCTCTCTCAAAGTATGGAAACCTTGAAGCACTTAAACCTTATCAATAGAACAACTAAACAGAGGTTTTTTTTATAAAAGCAGAGGTCTAATATTCTTAACCTCCTCTCATGTCATTACTCTTATTTTACATAGTACAGACCACTAGAGCTGTAGCTCCTATTCATTATTTGTAGCATAACATGATATGGTAGATCATATTGCTTAACATATATCAAATACAAATATATCATACTTAATCAATAGTTGTGGTTCGTTGTTGAGGCGTCAAAGTCACCATCGATAAAGCCCCCATTGCCATGGCCATTGAAAGTACCACTGTTATTTATAGTGCGGCGACCATGGTTGTTTGTGGTGCGATACCTGTTACGGTCGCCAGAATATGCGCCACTGTTTATCCTTGCATTGGAGAAATCTTGGTTCCCATCGCCATGGTTGTTGAATGAGTTTTGAGTACCATTATTGAACCCTTTGGCTGCTTCCTCAGCCTCCAGAAGGGCGCGGAGTTGCCTAATCACTGCACTTGACATCCTTTTGTTACTGTTGACTTGCTATCTACCTTAGTGTGTTTTGGTATTGGATTGCCTTAATACTACCAAGTACCAACTAACTAAGCCTACAATATATAGATGCGACTTGCGAGGAAGGGAATCCAATTCTTTGCTTGTTCACGCAAACCTGTAATAATGTGATATTCTAACAAATATGTTGTATTGTTTTTGTAGGGAAAAAGTTTTGGAGTATATATCCATTATCAAGTGCTTATAATTCTACTAGTCTTTACTATCTCCACATAAGTTGTGCTTCCAAGAAAAAGTCTTGGAGCATATATCCTTTATCAAGTATTGCACAACCAACAAGACATTTTTTATTCAAAATGTATACCACACAAATCGAAAACGAAAAGAAAAAGAGAGAGAATAGATACAACGATTTATCCTGATTCATCCAATTTAGGTCACGTCCAGTTTGTCTGTACTATATTCACCTCACCGCCACTCGTTACAAGTCACTCGGTTTACAAGGCAAATTTAAATAGTATTAGAAAATCCTAATAGCATCTATTCATGGGCCCAAGCCCAAACTGTTAAGAAAATTACAATAAGTCAGAGGCCCGCAACAGTGCCTAGCCTCTATGGGTCTGGGAACGATGCCCCCGGACCCCGTCGGGGCGGCTCCCCCAGTTGCCTTTCTGCTGATCCCGACAACTATAACCATCATCAATATGCGAAGTATGAGCCATACCCAACATTATCCATTTAGGCTGCGCTTAGTAGCAATCTATGAAGCACCGACACTTCAAATACCCTGACGTGTCGTGTCCGACACTTCCCGACACTCTCGGACACTCCGACACTTCCCGACACTCCAACACACATTATAGAAATTCAAAAAAAGTTTAAAGGTTACATTGTGTTGAGTTTTTAGTTCCAACTATTACATTCGTTGGATTGCGATTACTATTTTATTGAGTTTAATATAAATATTTGGGATATCTTATATTTTTTTGCAAAATTTATGAATATTATACGTTTAGATTCATTTTTTATTAAATTATTGAATATTAAATATAATATACACCACATAAATTAAAATATTATTTAATATCAAAACGTGTCCTAGCGTGTCGAAATCTAACATTTTTTAGAATTAACGTATCGGAGTGTCGTGTCGTATCGTGTCACGTGTCCCGTGTCAGTATCGGTGCTACATAGGTAGCAATTTCTATATATTATCAGCTATGAAGCACGGACACTTCAAAAATCCTGACGTGTCGTGTCCGACACTTCCCGATACTCTCGGATACTCCGACACTCCCCGACACTCCAACATGCATTATAGAAATTCAAAAAAAGGTTCAAAGGTTGCGTTGCGTTGAGTTTTAAGTTCCAACTATTAGATTTGTTGCATTACGATTACCATTTTATTGAGTTTAATATAAATATTTGTGATATCTTATGTTTATTTGCAAAATTTATGAATATTATAAGTTTAGATTCATTTTTTTGTTAAATTATTGAATATTAAATATAATATACACTACATAAATTAAAAGTATTATTTAATATCAAAACGTGTCCTAACGTGTCGAAATATAACATTTTTTAGAATTAACGTGTCAGAGTATCGTGTCGTATCGTGTCACGTGTCCCGTGTCAGTATCGGTGCTACATAGATTATCAGATTGTTTGCGTTATGGCTGGTTTCGTAATACCGCATGACATCATGCAAGACAATTATATATTGTAGGGTTTAGAGGAGAAGGAGAGAATAGTGAGAGAAATTATCCAAACTTTCATAGTTTTTCCTTTAACATGACACCAACAAAGTTTCCTACACACACAACATTTTGTGGGGCCCATATTTTTTAAAATGAAATAAATAAAAAAAATTAAGACATGCAAATCGAATCTCTATAACAATACACAATCACTTTTCCTACAACATAATTCTTATAAAATCCTTTCCTTATTTATTTTTCATACCATACACGCTAAATGACTGAAACAGAATTAAAAACGTCTAAGTAAGAGAATTAATAACAGCTAAATAATTCTGGGCCTTTAAATGAATGTAGTCAGCCGAGTATTTCGGTTTGGCTCTCTGTTTCGTATGGGCCTGATATCACTCGGCCAGGTCACTGATAGTTTGTTTGGTCGATCTATAAAAGAATACCAGAGCCGAATGTTTATTTTTTAAATTTTGACTTTTCATTTCTTTCATTTTCTCTAACCTTTGAAATTTTTTATTCTTAAATAGCAATCCAAGTACAATCACGGGCAAGCTTAGGGTATACTCCCAGTGATTGTATATATGTAATTATGTATGTTAGTATGACTATATTGATAGACGAGGGATATTTTTACTACCAAAATCTTCTATTACTATTTCACTACCTATCTAATCACCATTGGATCAACCTCTTCACTTTTTTTAATTTTTTTTTAACATTCTCTCTCTTTGATTCAATGGTAATTAGATAGATAATAAGTTAGTAGAAACAAATTTTGGTAGTTAGAATATCCTTCCTCATATTCATATAATAAGGAAGGTTTGGTAAAATATTTAGGTTAGACCACCGCCATAACCTGTCTTGGAATGAGTCTCCATGTTTGGGACCTTCAATTTCCTCCCACCATGTCTTATACATAATCACATCCGGCAGAAAAATATAATAAATTATCGTTTTGTTGCTGCATCATTCCTTCTTTTTTTAGCTTTAATTAAAAGAACCTCGGTATATATATATATATATATTGGTTAATGTGGGTGTGGCATCATGTTATGATAAAGATTGGAGAATCTGATGCCTAAGAAGGCAAGGAGTAATTAAAAGGGATGGAAGGGGATAGAAAGAGCCTTCTTGACTCTCTCTCTATTATGCAAGATGAATGGATAGAATAGAATCCAGGAAACCAAGCACTAGCAAATTGCAATGCTTTATTATTGTCTTAAAATCGAATCCAACTAACAAAGCATCTTCCTAAAATATTACCTACCCAATTCTCTAAAATATAACCTTATTATTGTTCCTAGCATATATTATTATTTAATTTTTTTTGGTACGCTCCTAGCATATTATTTGTTCCTGTCATTTTGGATTTAATCTTTTTTATGTAATTACATATAAATAGTATTCAACTGTAAAAAAAAATTAACTTATGTGCCAAATAACTTACCTCGTGAAAACAATAAAATTAATGTCTCACATAATCCATTTTTTTTTCTTCGGAAAATTCCCTTCAGCTATTTGTGTATGTCAACAAATAATCTAATTTTGTTAATTTGAAGGCAAATATCTAAATACATATCTTATCCTTTTAAATAATCCATATTTGCAGTAATGAAATACTATTGCCCCCCAAATGAATATGTAGTGAGCGTAACCTTAATTATTTTGTAACTATGAAAAAAAAAAAGTGCATCATCTTCTAATATTTCTCCTTGATGCACATTTGTGTAACTCCAATCATATCTCTTAGTAATTCGAACTTTGATCTTGGTGGTGTCTTTGTGAAAATGTTTGCTAATTGTTCTTCAATCTTGTAGTGCTTAAGCTCTATTTCTTTATTTGCTTATGCTTCCCCAATGAAGTGATATTTCATACTGATGTGTTTAGTTCTCTCATTAAACACATGATTCTTTACCATTGCTATAACGGACTAGCAATCATAGTATATCTATGTCCCTTGAATCTGTGACTCTCCCATGTCTTCAAGTATGAGTTTGAGCCATATGGTTTGACTTGTAGTTATAACTGCTGCTATATACTCTACTTTTGCTGATGATTGAGAAACTGTTGCTTGCTTCTTTGATGCCTAAGAGAATATTCTCGAGCCAAGTGTGAAAGTATAGCCTGAGTGCTCTTTATATCTGTTGGAGTATTCAAGTGTGATGAGTCCCACATTGGTTGGTAATGGGCTAAGTGAAGAGTATATAAGTGGATGAACCCATGAATCCAATGCCTTAAGGTTTTTTGTTGAGATGTGGTGTCGGACCCACTTGGTGTGTTTGAAGTAGCTTAGCTCATTGGTGGTGGTCCCCCGCCACGGGCTTCCCCCTTGGACCCGCCTGACAGTGGTATCAGAGTCGGGTTGTGCTCGAGCTAGCCAGGTGTTTGGCTAGGAGGCGGGTTGAGTACTTGGGCCAGGAGTACTCGGTTGAGGGGGAGCATAACAATGGTGGATTTCACACTTGAGGGGGAGATTGTTGGGATATTCAACTGTGATGAGTCCCACATTGGTTGAAATGGACTAAATGAAGAGTATATATAAGTGGAAGGACCCATGAACCCATTGCCTTAAGGTTTTGGGTTGAGATGTGGTGTCGGACCCACTTGGTGTACTTGGAATAACTTAACTCATTGGTGGTGGTCCCCGTGACACCATGTCACAACCTAAAACCTTAAGGCTTTGGGTTGAGATATGGTGTTGGACCCACTTGTTATGGTTGATGTAGCTTAGCTCATTAGTGGTGGCTCCCACCATGAGCTTCCCCCCGGACCGCCTGACAGTGGTATTAAAGCCGGGTTGTGCTCTAACTAGCTTGGTAATTGGCAAGGAGGTGAGTTGAGTACTTGGGCCCTGGGGTACTTGAGGGGGAGATTGTTGAGATATTCAAGTGTGATGAGTCTCACATTGGTTGATAATGGGCTAAGTGGCTTGAATATAAGTGGATAGACTTATGAACCCAATGCCTTAAGGTTTTGGGTTGAGACATGGTGTCAGATCCACTTGCTACGGTTGAAGTAACTTAGCCCATTGGTGGTGGTCCCCCGCCACGGGCTTCCCCTGGACCCGTCTAACAGTGGTATCAGAGCCGGGTTGTGCTCGAGCTAGCCTGGTAATTGGCTAGGAGGTGGGTTGCGAACTTTGGCCTTGGGTATTCGGTTGAGGAGGAGCATACCAATAGTGTGTTTCACACTTGAGAGGGAGATTGTTGGAGTATTCAAGTGTGATGAGTCCCACATTGGTTGATAATGGGCTAAGTGAAGAGTATATAAGTGGATGGAACCATGAACCCAATGCCTCAAGGTTTTGGGTTGAGACATGGTGTTGGACCCACTTTCTATGGTTGATGTAGCTTAGCTCATTGGTGGTGGCCCCGGCCATGGGATTCCCCCCGGACCCGCCTGACAATATCATCCATTGATCCTTCCCTATCATTGTCAGTAAAACAAATCAATCTCTAATTAAGAGTATACTCATACCATATGCCATTGTTCTTTGTTCCTTACAAGTATTGCATTACTTGTTTTGCTCCATAGTGAACTTGGCTTGGTCTCTGCGTGAACCTTGATAATAGAATAGTAGCATACATAATACTAGGTCTTGTAGTAGTTAGATAAAGAAGGCTTCCAATGAGGCTTCAAAATAGCGTGTTATATGTGCTTGGTGTGCCATCGTCCCTTGTTAATCCTTTCTTGCTATCTAGTGGAGTAGCTATTGTCTTATAGCCTTCAATCTTGAATTTCTTCAAAAGATTATTTGTATACTTCTTTTGTGAGATAAAGATGCTTTCTTCTATTTAAGTTATCTCAATTCCGAGAAAGTAGTGTATTAGACCAAGATCAGTCATCTAGAATGTCTTCATCATATATTCTTTTAATTCAAGATCAGTCATATTGTTTCCCATATAGATGAGATCGTCAACATATAAAGAGACAATAAGTGTGTCAGTTGTACCCTGGTTCTTGATGTATAGTGTTGACTCATTTTTACTTCTCCTACCCTTGCTTAATGAAGTAGCTGCCTATTCTATTGTACCACACACGTGGAGCTTGTTTTAGACCATACAATGCTTTCTTTAACTTAAGAACTTTGTCTTCTTGACCATTCACCCCGAACCCTTGATGCTGCACATAAATTTCTTCTTCAAGGTACCTATAAGAACCCACACCGCTAATTAAGGTAATTAGCGAATTAATTATGATAATTAAGAAATAATTCCATAATTGACCCTAATAATTATTAATGGGTTTAGATAATTATATTGAGTGAGTAAAAATGCTGAAAGTCGCCTTTCGGAAGAAAAGCACAGATACCGGTTCTGCTACTCGGTATAAATGCGTACCGGAAAAGTATCCCGGAAAATTATAACGAACGCATGATAATTACTAGAATATTATGTAGGACTTGTAAAACAAGTTTCAAGTCAAAATGACGTAATCTGATGCCAGAACTGATACTGGCTATGGAAAAGCGCGTACCGGAAAGGTGCTCCGAAAAATAAAATAAAAATATGACAAATCTTAGAAAAATGCGTAGGTCTAGATTCTAAAGTTTGAGATCAATATCTTTTACTTTGCGATTAAGGCTAATACTGCGCGATTAGTGGCCATGTGCCTATAAATAGGCACACTAAGGCACACAACCCTAGGTTTACTATTCAGAACGTGAGTGTTGGTGGCTGAGGGAGTGTGATCACTGTTCCATTCTTTTCCCTCAACCTTTGAGGATCAAGTTTTCATCTTTGGCTTGGTTTCTCCTCCTTCTTCCTTCCTACACACTTGTGATCATCCTTGTGAGAGTGAAAGGAGTGTTCTTGGGCAGTGTCAACTGCTGTGTGAGTGAGGTTAGTGAGCATGAGCTTGGAACTTTAGTGATGGCTACCTTGTGGTAGTCATTGTGAGCTTCAAAGTGCCTTCTTGTGGTGCAAGAACCCACCTTGAAGTGCCATTTTCGTGCTCATACTTAGGCTGAGTTTGAAGTGTCTTGAGAGGGCTCCAAGAGCACAACTTGCCTCTGTTTTGAACTTTGGTAAGTTACCTCACCATGATCATGAGTTTATTTTGCTTAAAGTTGGTGTCTTGGCATGTAAAGAGTTAAAATGAAGTAACCAACACCTAAATGAACTTGTATATGCTTAAAGATGCATGCTTTAACGTGTACATGTGTTAAAAGTTGGACCTTTGGGATGGATATTCACGAAATGCAGAAACTGCATTCTGTCGTGAGATATCCGGATATTTGTCGAACAGATATCCGGATATCAGTATATATGATATCCGGATATCAGTATCCGGATATGATATCCGGATATTGATATCCGGATATGGGATCTGGGTATCCGGATATGACATATCCGGATATGTCCAGTGTGATATCCGGATATGGCATATCCGGATATGCCCCTTCTGATATCCGGATATCCTGGGTTCTGCGCAGACAGTAGCTTTTCTGTATGAACAGTAAGCTATGGGGTGTGTGTGGACCCTAGTTTAAGGAAGTTGAACTTCTGTAATAACTGGACTAAGTCAGAATCACATGATTAAAGGCTTATGGCTTTGTTGGGAGCCTTAAGACGTAAAACGTAAAGGAAAGGCGTAGTCTTTAAGTTGTATGCATGTTGTGCATTAATATTGACTTGTTAATGGTCCATCAGATTGTGATACTGCTGTTTGTGGACTAGTGAGTGGTTGGACTCTTGGCTTGGATAGCTAGCTTGCAAGGTAAGCTTTCGTGTCCTCGGTTTATCCATTTTGATGTTCCACCATGTCCCATGGGGATGGGTTTATGCATGCTGTGTTACATGCTTTGATTATTTTGAAATGCTGTTGAGCTGTTTATATGTAATGAGCTATTATGATATGCATGTGGTGTCCACCTAGACGGCAATCCTGAGTATGTAGTACATACAAGATGGAGAAGCATGTGGGTGAGGTGCAGGTAGTATCCATGTACTCATGTAGGCATAGACGTATTCCTACATTTCTCTGGCCAGTAGATTTGAAAGCACACATGACATGATTAATTGCTGCATCGCATGATTTTAGAACTTATACTGTAATACTGTTTTTAAAACTTATATTACACATGTAAGTGAGCTTGGGGTGGAGACTCCTTGAGGACCCCTTGTCTTACTGAGATTTCTTGTTAGAGATCTCACCCCACGTTTGGGGACGCTTATTTCAGGGTCAGGTAATGTTGAGGGCTCAGGTGGCAGGAGGCCAGAGTTGAGCTGATATTCTGATATGCTGTCTTTGCTGGACTTGCTGTTATGTTTTCCGTTTTTATTATGCTGATTATGTTGAGACTAATTGTTGGGCATTGTTGCCTTATTTGGTGAGCATGGGGTTTGTCCATGCCACATGATTGTTTGTCGTCTTTTTATTTAATGTTGTAATTAAAGTATCAGGATTTTGACCCAGGCTATGTGTTGTAGACCTGTGGCTTTAGATACTCACCTTATATTTATGTACGAGGTATTCAGTTAGTTGTCTTGCAATTTACATACAGGCAGTATTTTTATGAAAATGATTAAGTAATCAAGTTGGTTAAGTTAATGACGTCATAATTGAATTAAAGAAAAAGTTATTCCGCATTTTAATTAAGCGTGGCTTAATACGATAGTGTGTTAACAATCCGGGTTAACACGGGCTGTTACATTTTATGGTATCAGAGCACTTTCTAGGGAAAAGCCTGTATGTATTGCAATAACTTAGGATGTGTCGTTGCGTGTCTACTTTGTGTTCTCTCTGACTGGTGTGTGTAACGATGATGCATATGTGACCACATGGCGTGGGCCTGATCAACTCATTCTTTGTGTAACTTGTGCAGAGTCATGGTGCCACCGAGGAGGAACACGAGTACGAGTGAGGATCAGACGGATCCTGTCCTGGCTGCATTAGCTGAGATGCAGGCGGCCCGACTAGCCGACCAGGAAGCCACGAGGCTGGCAAACCGGGCAATGCTGGACGCAATTAGAGATGCGAACCGGCAAACCACGGCAGAGGTTCTGGAGGAGAACCGGATGGCCAACATGACGATGATGAGGGTCATGTTGGAGGAGTTGAGGGCTGGTCCTGCTGCGGGCCAGGGTCCTCCACCACCTCCACCGCCGCCACCGCCTCCACCTCCGCCTAGTCAACAGGAGGACACCCAGAGCCAGATGGGTGAGGGTAGTCACTTGACGGGGGCTATGCAGACCATCCCCGTTCTTGCTGAGGATCGTGACGAGATCGATCGCCGGCTGAATGCTTTCCGCAAGCATAAGCCACCTACCTTCGACGGATCGTATGATCCCATTGCTGCTGCCAGATGGCTACAGGCGCTGGACAAGATTTTCCGGATCATGCAGTGCACCGATCCGCAGAAGCTGTTGTTCGCCACGTACATGCTGGAGGGCGAGGCCCATGAGTGGTGGACCAACCTATCTCAGGTCTACGAGATGCAGGGTCATGTGATGACGTGGCCATTCTTCGAGGAGAGCTTCTTGGGCCAGTACTTTCCTTACGACTCTCAGGAGAGGAAGCAGGGAGAGTTTGACCGATTGGTACAGGGCTCGTTGTCTGTCGACGAGTACCTGGCCAAGTTTAATGAACTGGTCAAGTTCTCTCATTTCCGCATGGCGAGACCGACTCCCATTTTTCTGGCGGCCAAGTTCCGGAGGGGACTTAATGAGGATATTGCTGGACATCTCGCTGGTTCTGCTTCGAGAGACTTCGGAGCGTTGGTGCAGCAGTGCCGCGACATCGAGGACTACTGCCGGGCGAGTCAGGCCAAGAGGGCCAAGGTTGAGGTGCCGCAGAGCGCTGGTGGTTCTACTCCCTGGAAGAACAAGAACTTTGCCAACAAGGGCAAGGGCAAACCACCGTTGGCGGCTAAGCAAGCGCCAAATCAGTTCAGAAAGACTGCTGCTCCGGGGAACGCCGCTAGACCTCCTGCTCCCAGATGTTCGGGATGTGGGAAGTCACATTTTGGGCCGTGCTCTACCGGTCAGCTGATTTGCTTCCAGTGTGGCAAGGAGGGCCACTACTCCAGAGATTGCCCGACGGCGAGAGTTGCTGCAGTGCAGGCTGTGCCATTGCAGATGGTTCCTACTGGGGCACCAGCCGTGCCACCTACTACCGGACGAGTCTACACACTTGATCGTCAGCAGTCGGACAGAGCTCCGAACCTGGTCAGAGGTACTGTTACCATTGGTGGATCAACTGTTGATGTTTTATTTGATTCTGGGGCAACGCACTCTTTTGTTGCTACCCCTATTGCTGTGGGGCTTGAGTTGCCCAGTGATGTGCTTTCTCCACCGATGCGGGTTACCACCGCCACCGGAGAAAAATGTTTGACCTCCACTGTTCATCGCGATGTAGCGTTTCAGTGGGATGGCCGTGACTTCTCGGTAGATCTGATAGGATTGCCGATGGCCAACCTTCAAATTATTTTGGGCATGGATTGGTTGTCCAGAAACTGTGCAATGATTGACTGTTGTGCCAAGAAAGTGGTGATGTCTCCGGGTGGGTCCACAGCCAGTTCCTCACCGTTCATTTCAGTCCTGCAGGCGAGGAGGGCCTTGAGAGCAGGGGCATTTGGCTATGTCATGTTGGGAGGTTTGGTGAGTGGGACACAGGAGGATCTCACTGGCATTCCTGTGGTGAAGGAATTCCTCGAGGTGTTTCCTGAGGAGATTCCTGAGTTTCCACCACAGAGGGAGATAGAGTTCTCCATAGATTTATTGCCTGGTGTGGGGCCTATCTCGTTGGCTCCATACCGGATGTCGCCACCAGAGTTGGCGGAGCTGAAGAAGCATATGAGGAGCTTTCAGCAAAAGACTTTATTCGGCCGAGTGTGTCTCCCTGGGGAGCACCGGTCATTTTCGTGAAAAAGAAAGATGGGACCATGCGGTTGTGCACCGACTACAGACAGTTGAACAAGGTGACAATCAAGAACAAGTATCCTCTTCCACGCATTGACGATTTGCTGGATCAGCTCAGGGGTGCTTGTGTGTATTCCAAGATTGATCTCCGGTCCGGTTATCATCAGATACGGGTAAAGCCGGAGGATGTCCCAAAGACAGCATTTCGCTCGAGGTACGGGCACTACGAGTACTTGGTGATCCCGTTTGGACTCACCAATGCACCCGCAGTGTTTATGGACTACATGAACAGGATTTTCCAGCCGTACCTGGATCAGTTTGTGATCGTCTTCATTGACGACATCTTGATCTACTCCAAGACGGAGGAGGAGCATACCGAGCACTTGAAGATTGTGTTGCAAGTGCTAAAAGAGAAAAAGCTTTATGCTAAGCCGTCGAAATGTGAGTTCTGGCTCAAGGCGGTGAAATTTCTGGGTCATGTAATTTCTGCTAATGGAGTTGCTGTTGATCCGAACAAGATTGAGGCCGTGATGGACTGGGAGAGGCCCAAGACGGTTACAGAAGTGAGAAGCTTCTTGGGTTTGGCAGGCTCTATCGGAGGTTCATTGAGGATTCTCCAAGATGGTGCTACCGATGACACGCCTTACCCGAAAGGAGACTCCATTCGTGTGGACACATGAGTGTGAGGAGTGTTTCCAGGTGTTAAAGGAGAGACTGACTACTGCTCCTGTGTTAGTCCTGCTGATCCTGCGGAGCGATTGGAGGTTGTGCTGCGATGCCTGTGGCAAAGGACTAGGCTGTGTGCTGATGCAGAAAGGAAGGCGTTCTTACGCTTCAAGACAGTTGAAACCTCATGAGGAGAACTACCCGACTCACGACTTGGAGTTGGCAGCCATTGTTTTTGCTTTCAAGATTTGGAGGCACTACCTGTTTGGCATGAAGTTTGCTGTATTCAGCGATCACAAGAGCCTGAAATATCTGTTTGACCAGAAGGAGTTGAACATGAGACAGCGAAGATGGATGGAGTTCTTGAAGGACTACGACTTCGAGTTGAGGTATCACCCTGGCAAGGCCAATGTGGTAGCCGATGCCTTGAGTCGGAAATCCGTAGCTCTCCAGCTTAATGATGAACGACTACGAGATGATCGAGAAGTTCAGAGACTTGAGAGTGAACTCCTTGTTTGGGGGTGCACTGCTTGAGATGGAAACAGCGGAAGTGATTAATGAGCTGATGGAAAAGATCAAAGAGGCGCAAGTGCAAAGAGAGTGCCTCGATTATGTGAAGAACCAGGACGGTGTGTCTTTGGAACGAGGACGAGATTGCTGCTGTTCCAGAAGGATTGTTATTCCTCGAGGGCCGTAACCGAAGAGGTTATGATAGAGGCTCAGATAAGGCCGGTTCACTGCACCCTGGTGCCACAAAAATGTACCAGGACTTCAAGGGAAATTTTTGGTGGCCGGGCATGAAGAAGGACATAGCGGTCTTCGGTCCAAGTGTCTGATTTGCCAGAAAGTAAAGATTCAGCACCAGAAACCGTCTGGTAAACTTCAACCTCTGGAGATTCCACAGTGGAAGTGGGAAAGTCTTTAATGGACTTCGTGGTGGGATTGCCTAAAACTCAGGCTGGTTGTGACTCTTGTTTTGGGTCAGTTGTAGGATAGATTGACCAGAGTCTGCCATTTTCTTCCAGTGAAGGTGAGCTTCACTACAGAGCAGTTGGCCAAGCTTATGTCCGCGAGATTGGTTAGGGATACTCCCCGAGTGTTTGATCAGTGATAGG
>JAVKPL010010289.1:0-44088 GCA_032173675.1 Gastrolobium villosum | reverse complement strand
TAATGGTGATATGTTAAGCTATGTTGGTGGTCAATGGTTTTAATAAGTGATTAATTGTGATGTAGTTAAGTAAGATGGTGTGGTACTAGCTGTTAAACAGAATGGTATTTGGTGGAATAAAAAGTTGATATCTCTACCCTGGTGGTAGAGTTACTGATGGAGTTGTATAGATGCCGATGATAGTGAGAGATGTGTTGGAATACACAATGTTGATGTTGTTCTTGGCTAGGTACCAAGATATATGATTGAGTGTGCTAGGAGTACTTCGAATAGTCCGAGAGACTTGTGTAACAGCCGATATGAAATTATGAAAGTAATGATAGTGATGGATTTAGTCCTTGTGGTATGATAAATAGGCTTGAAAATCCCTGTATGATGGGACAGGTATGAGAGAGAGATGATATGTGACCTTGGAATGATACATCCTGGTTAAATGAAATGATGATGAAGGTGAGGTGTATAGAATGAAATACATGTGGAATTGATAACATGAGTATGGAATGGTAATTAAAGAAAATTGTTAGCTGAAACCTTAGGCATGTTGCCTTTAATGTGAGAAATCAATGATGAACTATGTGTTAAGTTTTGAGATGATTAGTTGAAATTGTAAGTATGATCTAGTGTATGAAAATTAATGAGTGAATCCATGGATGAAGGCTTTGAATTGGCCGATGTAATGTATAAATGGTAATGTGTGGTCCATTGGGTACCAGTTAAATGTCTTGAGGAAGTGATTTGCCATTGTGTTTTGGCGAAAGTTGGTAAACCTGTAGGGTTGGATTCGAAAGTTAAGCACAGAGATGGTGCTTGTTAAAGATAAAGTGCTGTGGTGAAATTGTATGTTGTAGGTTAAGAACATGAGAAAAGAAAAATGTGTATATACGAGTTGTGGCTAAATGCCAAAAATGGGGATTTATCCCGCAGAAAATAAAAGTATAGTGAGTGTGAACTAGATGATTACTTGGTGAATTGCACTGAGGGGCTGTTAGATTGCATAATAGTGTTTAATGTGGAATACGAAATGTGGAAAGATTGATGATGAGAGTTAATAATTCGTAGAAATCAAAAAGCAAAGAAAGATAATTGTGACTGTAATGTGTCAGTAAGTAATAGTTGCCGGTGTGGCATAGATTGAACAGAATGTGGTATGATCCTATAGGCATAGTTGTTGATGTGTTAATTAGGTGGGAAAACCTGCCAAGAGAAATTATGGGCTATATGTGTGAGGTAGCCGGACTTGTGAAAAGAAATTGAAAAGAAATTGAAAGAAATTGGCTTGTAAAGCAGAGAAAGTGCACAACTGTGTGGTGCGCTCCGGTTGTTCACATGTGGTGTCACCGGTTGAGATTGAGATTGGGAAGGACTTGAGGTCTCCCATTGGGCCTTTGAAAGGCAAGACTATTGTGAAATGTGGCTGAAGAGCCAAAAGATAAAGATGTAAATAATTAGTTTGGTGTCCGCTCACTGGATGAAGCTTCTTGGGTACGGGGGACTGAGATTCTCTGGCTGTATCCCGAGTTAGCGTATGTGCAGAGTTGATTTTGCGGACAAAATTCCTAAAAGGTGGGGTGAATATAACACCTCGGAACATTAAATGTGAATTTATGTGATAAAATATGGGTTTAAAAGGGAAGGATTAGTGAAAATCCGAGAATTATGGCCAAAATGGGCAAAAAGGGCAAAATGGTAATTTGCCAAAAACGTAAACCGAGGCATGAAAAATGGAGTTAGAGATTTGATATGACAAAAATAATGCTGGAAATGGAATCAGGGCGGAAAATTAAGTGAGTAGGCAAATTTGGGAAAAATTGATGAATAGTGATTTTTAAGTGTTAAATACTGTGGTGTGAGTGTACCGATAAGTGTTAAAATTTTATGAGTATCTTGAGGAAATAAAAATATGTCATGAACCAGAAAAATACGTAGGTTTTGAATTTATGATCGGAATTGGGTGAGGGATTAAAGTTAAATCGCGTGTGGGACCCGCCGAAACCAAACTCACTTACTTTTCCCCTCCCCCTCACGCTCCCTCTCTTTTCTCTCTTCCTCTTTTCTTTCTTTTTCTTTCTTCTTCTTCTCCACGTGCTTTCCTCCATGGAAGGCAAGGGCAAGAAAATTTCTTGCCCTTTTCCACACTTTTGAGCCACCAAATCAATAAAGTTCCAACACCAAAGTTGTTTGTAGCGAGGTTGTGAGTATATTATCCTTCTTGAGGGATTCATGAAAGTGAGTGTATAATGAGATCGTTTTTCCACCCCATTGTGCGAATTTGTGGAGTTTTGGGGCCATTGGTGGTGCTTTGGCTTGGGAGGAGGCTTGATTATCACTCCTAGGAACATTTGCAAGCTATTGGTGGTAAGAATTCTTGATTTCCTTTGAGTTTCATGAATGTATAAAAATGGGTTTTTTTGTTGAAGTTGTGAGGGATGATTTGTGTAGTTAGAGAGCTCAAATGGAAAAATGCTATTAGATGAAAAGGCCTTAGAATCATGCTTGTAAGCTAGAAATGCTATGATAAATTTTGGTGAAAAAGTTGGGTTTTTAACTTAGGAAAATTTGTGGAATTTTCATGAAAAATTGGTATGTGGTGTAATTGAATAATTGAATGATGGACCATTGGTATAGAGTGATAACATGATGATATGATTAGTGTGTGTGTTAAAATGGAATTGAAAACCTTGTAGAACCAACCGTGAGGAATTAGAACCATAGAAGGGTTTGGAGGAAAAATGATGTAAAGGTTGTGAAATTGATGTGGTATGATATAAAATGATGATTAATTGTGTAAGCGAATGGTTTACATTGGAACTGTATTTATGATCATGTTGTTGATCATATAGGTTGCCTCTCTTGGACGCTTTGGAAGCGGGTAAGCTTGGAGCTTACGTATGGAGCATGGGCTCGGTGTTGAGGTAACCATTGGAACTGGGGTTTAGCCCTTGTGTGCTCCACCACACCTAGTGGAAGGTTGTGGTTGGATTATGTGGTTATGACATTGTGTGATTGTGTGCTTGTATGCATATTGCTTGATTTTGTGAAAATTGTTTGGTCACTGGCCAGTTGACGTGTGTTGGTTTGGACATCCGCTGGGTTCATCCTACGGGAGAATGCCAGTTGGAATGCCATGGTGTTGACTCTGGGAGCGACATCAGGATGATCCAAGCGGGGGACGTCCGCCGGATAGGGCTCATGAGGAGTTCCGGTTGGGTATTGCCATGGAGTCTTCTCAACCATGGGAGAGGCGCCAGGATTGTCTCGGGAGTTATATGATGGAGTCCTTGAACATGAATCCATGAGTGGATGTTCTCGGGTTGTCTCCAGTTGGTGGGTGATATTGTATTACATGCATATTATATGATGTTATATTTGCACATTGAGTGAGCCATGGGGTGGAGAAGCCTCCAGGGCCCTTGGTTTACTGAGATATATTTATATATCTCACCCCGTGTTTGGGGCATCATTTCAGGTTAGGTTGAGCCTGGAAGAGTGGAGCATGAGGTGCATATGGAAGGCATCACATGTTAGAGGATTCAGTTGGATACACTTAGTATAAGAATTTATGTTTTGAATTGAGGCCATGAACTTGTGCATGTTGAAAATGTCATGCATTTGTACATGTATAACTGTACTTTGATGTATATGTATATTCTGTGTGAGCATGGAATCTGTCCATAGCCACCTATGATGTATTGGAAGCATGTAAATGTAATGTAAAGGGCTCTAAGCCTAATTTATGAATTGATTAATGGTATGACTAATAAAAGCATGAAATAGAACTTTGGTGATTGAAATCTATGAATATTGTACATGTAAATGGACTGTGATGGGTTGTAAGTGCCCCAAGGCGTTGTTGGTCCTTGTGTGTGCCACCCATGTGAATTTATATACCTATATGTGTTTTAGGTTGCATTAGCAAGGTTGGGGATTGTTGTAAAAACAAAGGGAACTCTGGCCAATTTTCGGGGAATTGGCATGTTTTTAGCAAACTTTGGGAGAACGTATCTCCCTCCACTGTGGTCAAATAGGATTGGGTCTTACACCATTTTGAAGGCGGATTTACCCTCTATGTCATGTCAAAATTTGGGGTTAATCGGAGTTAGAAATGGGGCGGTAGAAGGTCGGGAACTCAGCCCTGGAGTGGTTCCTGCACAAGTGCAGGAAGCTGTCTGAGGGGGCTTAAGCGCCCTGATGCACCTGTGAGTGGGAAAAACTCTCTGTCGCTGGGGGCTTAAGCGCCCAAGTTGGGGGCTTAAGCGCCCAATGGGGGCTTAAGCGCCCTGTCGTGCAAAAAAAAAATGAGTTAGTAAAATTGGCATAACTTGAGCTATAGAGCTCCAAATTGTGCGCGGTTTGAAACCACGCGTAGCTAACGAAGAAATCTATAACATACTAATAAATGAGAAGCATTTGATATGTTTAAAATTTGTTGGAGTAAATAAAAGGGGTAAGATATTTAGTGATAAAAATGGATAGAACGAGTTTTTGCCTTGTTGGTTTATGGGAGTCACTTGGCAACCTCTAAACAAAAGAGTGTGTGGTATTAGGCTTTGGTATTAATCATTCCGCAATAAGTTTTGAGTTATGATCACAGTGCTTTTAAATGTTGTAAAAGATGTTAAAAAGAAAAAAAAAGTTTACCCGTATTTTATAAATGAAACGCTGTGATTGTAACTGCGCTTAATATCATAATCAATGTTAACAATACCGGTACGTAACGGGCTGTTACAGTCCACCATGTTAAAGCTTCTCCCATCAGCTGGTACGACGCGTACTCAGTCTTCTGCGCTTCCGGGCACGCCATACGTTCGAAAATGTGCTCAATCATCTGCAGCCACCTTGCTGCAGCCTCAGGGTTGTCTTCACCCTCAAAAGTAGGTGGTTGGAAGTTGCGGAAGTCTTTCAACCTCCGACGGGCAATTTCTTCTGCATTTTCATGCAGTGGGGGTTGGTTCTGATTCTGTTGCCTATGGTCACGCCATTCTTGGCTCATATTCTGGATGAACGTTGCCAGTCCCCCAATGGTGGTGATAAGATCCTCTTCTGCATCGCCAGTCCTTCCCCGAGTTGAACCGCGACCACCCGCCATGATTCTGCACTCACAATATCAGGAAATGAGTTGATCAGGCTCACCGCAAGTTATTCATGGCAGCAGTCCCAAGTAGGTACTCGAGTTCAATTCGGACAAGTCAGCTATGCATCCGTGTCTTATCACTGAACAGTCCTAACAATCTAACTACCCTAGCTAATATTTACTTAACTATAGCACATTTAGACAGTCAATCAACAGATAAACACAAACAGCAGTCAATTCAATCAAACACAAGCAATTCCATGGACCAAACTGCTCTGATACCAATTAGTGTAACGCCCTCCCTTGTATGCATCCAAGAGAGTCGTTTGCTAAGCGGAATTAGAGTCGTTAACGTCACATGAGCTAACAAAGCAGTATACCAATCCGTATAAAAATTTTCAACACTTAAATTCTTTTCATAAAGGTTTTCCAAAATAGCTGCTGTTCGTAAAAGTTCCAACTAACATAAAGATGATAAGGACTACAGTCATCCAAAAGTATCAAAACATTAATCATTACAGTCATCCATTTAAACAAACAGCAACAGAGATAGTCCACGCATCAGCAATCAACAGCAAAATATCACTTCTTCATGTGCTTTTATGTCCTCCTGCCATTTAGAAAAATAGCAGCCCCGAAGGGGTGAGAATAATCCCAGTAGTGTGGCAATAAAACCAGTAATATAACAATATTAACTAGGCACAAAATCATAAACAGTCACTTCGACATATCCTTGTTCCTTTTCCTTTTTATCATATTCATATATTGCGTATATAACGCCTTTCCTTTGCGCTTTTAGCACCGTCGTGCGCGCACTTCACAGTGGAATCAATTATACCCTTGGCACCTGAGCTCCATGTGGATTCCATCTGTGGGCCTATGCGGACTGATGCCAAGTGTCCCACACCCCGGTACCTTGGGGATGCCTATATGATGCTTGCTCAAACACATGGTCCTGTACATAACTATTCTAAAACAAGGCCTATATGATCTTGTTACATGCATGTCATGCTATGCTTTCACACACAAAGCGTAAAAATGCGGTATAATGTAAGATGCATGCTTATATACCTTTCATATGCGTTATGCTGCCACATAACGTCTTTACCTCATAGTCATATAGCCATCACGGCACATTTTTGGCAGTTTCCTTTCATTATAATGGAACATAATATTTTTACGGCATATGGAGCATCATGTTATAATTCTATACCAGTAGTCAATAGTTACATTAGGCATCATCGCCTGACACTTACCTTAGCTTTCCTTAAATATTACCAACGGCAGCGAAATATTCTCACTTCTTAAGCGCACCTAAATCAATTAAAACTAATCATTTACAGTGGCTATTTACAGCAGAACAGAGAGCATACAGCAATGGCTTACAGCAGCAAAACAGTGAGCATACAGCAGTGTTTACAGCAGCAAAACAGTGAACATTTACAGCAGCAAAACAGTGAGCATACAGCAGCAAAACAGTGAGCATACAGCAGCAAAACAGTGAGCATACAGCAGTGTTTACAGCAGCAAAACAGTGACGTTTTAAACGTTTTCAAAACAGAAACAGTGGCGTTTTTAAAACAGAAACAGTGGCACTTTGAACTTCCAAAACAGTGGCATTTTTATGCATAAAATAGTGGCATATGATGACTTAAAACAGTGGCATATTATGCATAAAAACAGTGGCATATGATGACTAAAACAGTGGCACATTATGCATAATACAGTGGCATATGATGACTTAAAACAGTGGCCTTTTATGCATAAAAACAGTGGCATTTTAAGCATGGAAACAGTGACATTTCATGACTAAAACAGTGGCATTTTAAGCATGGAAACAGTGGCATTACATGGCTAAAACAGTGGCTTAAGGAGCACTAAAACAGTGACATTTTAAGTGCAGAAACAGTGGCATATAATGTGCAGAAACAGTGGCATGTAATGTGCAGAAACAGTGGCTTTTAAGTGCAGAAACAGTGGCATGTAATGTGCAGAAACAGTGGCTTTTAATGTGCAGAAACAGTGGCTTTTAATGTGCAGAAACAATGGCTTTTAATGTGCAGAAACAGTGGCTTTTAGGTGCAGAAACAGTGGCTTTTAGGTGCAGAAACAGTGGCATATAATGGTGATTTTGAGGGACCGAAACAGTGGCATTTCATCTACCAAAACAGTGGCACATACATAAGGAAACAGTGGCCTAATCATACAAACAGTGGCATATAATCTTAAGCATTTTTTATGCATACAATTCTCCATGCAATAGCTCCACCATTCTAATTTTTTTACCATGCTCATACTTGAATCCCAAAACCACACATACTCAAGGAGACATTTAATCACACATACATGGTTACATAAAGAAAAAGTCCTAAGCTCAAGGCTTACCTCTTGTAGCACACTCTTCAAAGTCAAGAATCACACACCACCTTCTAGCTTCACTACACCACAAGTCCACACTTCCTAAGAGGTCCTATGCGCAACAAGGTGAGGAACAAGGCTTGCACTAGCTAGGTGTATGGTCAAGGTTGAGGTGAGGGAAGGAGGGGATGTTGGCTGCACTTGGTCTCTCTTCCTCCTAAGGTTCATGCAAAGCTAAGCTAGAGTGTGAGGGAGAGGGGAGATGAGGTGGCTGCACAAGTGAATGGGGGGGGCAGCCCCTCTTGTGCGCAATTTAAAGGGAGAAGGGTGGAGGTTGTAATGATTTAACATCATGGTAAAAATCTGATTGCTTGAAGGAGTGGGGCTGCATACAAGGCTGAATCAAGCAAAGGGTTTGCTTCTAGCTTACTCTATTTACATGCAAGGGGGTGAGAGGGAAGAATTCAGATCTGAATGAGTGCTTACAAGTCAGAATTTTCACACCAAAGATCAAGCTATGCGCACACAAGGTTGAGTGGGAAAGGGATGCATCATGAACACTGATTTGTGGCAGCCTAAACACTCAATTTTGGGGCTGTCCTAAGTCAGAAATCTTCTGCATAATTGACCAAGTTTTGCGCATAGAGAGGAGTGGAAGATGTGCACCATGAGCACATGCAAGAGCTTTGCTAAGTCAACAAGGAAAGTAACTATGTAGCAGCCCAAAAATCTGCACTTAGGCAGCCTTGGTGCGCAATGATGAGGGGGAAAAGAGGTGCAGTTTTGTGACAGCCCAAGTTCAGATTTTGGAGCTGCACAAAATGATGAAAATGCAGCAAAAAATCCTCTTATGATGCATGTGAAAACAAGGCAGGTTTTGACTCATGATGGGCTGCAAAAGCTTGTCAAAAATCTGCACAAAACAGTGTCATGATGGAGGGTGTAAGTGGTTCACCAAGTCAACAAGTTAGGCAGTTTTGGTGACACAAAATCTGATCCATGACTCCCTCCCCCCATGTGCGCCCAAATGCAGAAAAATGCAGCCTAATATCATGCTTAAAGGCACATGTGACTACCATGCAATAAAATTAAAATCAAGTTATGCATAATCAAGGTGAGGTGGCGGTTTTAACAAGGGAAAAATGGCAGATTTCAAGGTCCTAAATCACCCTTACTTGTGCGCAAAATTGAGTGGTAGAAGGGTTGCCATGTGAAGGTTTCTTGGTGCACAAGACATCCTTGTTGGGCAAGGCTTAGGGAATTTAGGTGTGGATTTAATTTGGGCTGAATAAGATTGATCCAAGAGCCAACCTTGGGTCATTGGCCACACACACAAGAGGATCCATTCACACAAGTCCAAAAGTAACAAGTCCACACACACACACTAGCCCACATCCAAACACTAATGCCTTCTAACACACACTCACATTACTCATAAGATTAAATTCACATGTCTACATATGTACCCTCCTAAGATTTAATTTAATTAATTACCTTAGTCTTATCCAAGGGTTAAAGGTCAACCAATTCACAAGCCATTACACATAAACCATACATCCGAGTTCTACACATGTACACATAGCATATAGTACTTAGGTATTTTACTAATTATGCGGGATGTTACAAAAAGTACCATCCCTAATAATACTGAAAGTATAACCATCTTGTTCTAAACAAGAAATTGAAATAATGTTTCTAGAAATATGCGGAACATAAAGACAATTATTCAAATGCAATAAAAGGCCCGTAGGCAAAATAAGGTCAGCATCTCCAACTGAATGAGCAGCAACCCTTGCTCCATTACCAACGCGGAGATCCACCTCGTTTCTATCCAATCTCCTTGGGCTCCTAAGTACCTGTATAACACCTCACAATTCTAAAATAAGTAATTAAAGTGTTAAGTGAGAAATTAAGTGAAGGATTAGTGAAAATCCCAAAGAATAATCCAAAATACAAAGAAAGGGCAAAATGGTAATTAGCCAACACGCAACCCTAGGAAGGTAAAAAATTGAGCAAGAGGTCTCAGATGATAAAAATAAGCCTGGAAATGGATTCAGAACGAAAAATTGAGTGGATAGGCAAGTTTCAGAAAAAAACAGTGAATAGTGTTTTTAGCGGGTAAAAATACCGCAGTCAGATTGCACCGTAAAACGTGCCAGTGGAATTTTGAGCTCTATGTTTCAAATATTGATTTTAAATGTTCCATAGAAATAGGAAATATGATTTCTGATAATATTTTAGGGATTTAAGTCAATTTGTGGAAGTTTGTTAACGGAGCGCGCTGTACCTTAAAGCAGTGTTTTTCCGAACAACCGGAAAGCTCCAAATTTTTATCTGAAAGAGTAAAATTAAAGGATTTTGTTAAGATGAAAAATTATAATTTCTCATTAGGTTTTTAAATTGTGAATTTTAGTGATGACCGGAGGGAAATTCGGGTGAGTTTTAAATCACGTGGGATCCGGTACCCAGTTAAAGTTAATAAAATCACTTGGAAAGCCCTGTTCACCTTCATTCTCCTCGGTCTTCTTCTTCTCACAGCTGCAAAACACAGCCCTTGGCCTCCATTGTGCACAAATTTCTTCTTTCTCCCTAGCCAACCAATTCTCAACCAAATTCAACAAAGTTTGTGTTGAATCTTGATGGAAAACACCTCCTAAACCCATTGGTAGCCTTGTTTAGCCTAGAAATTGAGTGTGGGAGGAGATCCACCACTATTTATATTTCGGTTTTCATGCAAAAAAGGGTGATTATGTTGATTTCAAATGCTCCAATGGTGGAGTATACTTAGGTGGAGCCTTATACCGTTCAATTGGGTGAGTTATTTCAACATTTCATTGGTTAAATTTTGAGTTGTGATAATTGCCCCTAAAGAGGGATTTTGTGATATGTGGTGTTAGAGAGCTCAAATGGAAAATGTCTATTAGATGATAATGTCTTAGAATGATGTATTAATGCTAGAAATGCAATGAAAATTTTAAACGAAAAAATGGATTTTTAACTTAGAAAAAAATTGATGCATGAAATGGAATTTTTGAGTTTTGTGTTAATGTGTGGTATAGTGAATTGTAGTGTGATTATATGATGTTAGGAAGTGATTATGTGAGTTGTGGGCCATAGGAATTAAGTGGAAATCCTTGGTTTGGACTAACCAAGATTAGGCCATTTATGTACAATTGAGCAAATGGATGTTTTAGAACACTTTGGTGTTGTGTTGTGTGATGGAAAAGTTATTAGATGGGTTGTGTGGTGATTGACATGTGGAAGAATCAATGTAAAAATGATAAGTGTTGAAAGTGGCAAAATGTGCCTAAAGTGTAATAATTCGCAAAACGTTGCGAAAAAGTCATAAAACCGAAAAACGGCGATTGAACTAGCCTTTGGGTAACCTAAGTAAGTGAAATAAAATGAGAAAGAAAATTTAGAAAAATAAAACCCTAAATAACCCTATTATGGCCGAACCTTAGGGGGAGAGTAGGGGAATTTGACGTTTTTGCGTTTCGACGTATTGTGACTGAAACTGACGGCTGTGCATGGTTGTACAGGTTGCCGTACGTGGACATAGACTTGGAACAGTGAAACAGTGGATTTCCCTTGGTCCTGGATCAAGTGGATAGAGGTAAGTGATGTGGTTTACATATGGTATGTTGAAATTCATGAGTGGATTCAAAGTTCTAAGTGTGTGGAATGGTCCTCTGTGTAGGCGTTCCCTGTGAATCAAGCTGTAAGTGGAGTTCTGCGGAGCTCAGTGAAAGGAAAAAGAAAGGTAACCTCTTGGTACTGGGGCTTGTTCCCCTTTTGTGTTCCACCTTGCTAGTTGATGGCAATGGTAGGAAATGTGTATGAGTAGTGTAGAACAACATGAGCATGCATGTGCATTATCACAGTGGGTACTTATGTACCAGATCTCTGGCCAGTAGATATTTTTAGCCTTCGGGCAAGTGTTTCCGGACTGCCACTGGATAGGTCTCCGAGAGGGAGTTCCAGTTGACCCAGGGTCGTGGTGTGTTATCCGGATAGGAGCACACTAGGTTGTCTCGGGTGTATATGGTTGGAAGGGGTACCTTGGTGGGTTGTTCTATGAACACGCCAGGGGTAGTACCCATAGGCGTATAGCCGAGGACATGGCGTGGTATTCGTAGCTACCATCCCGCATGTCGTAGTTGTTCTGATATATTCCCCCTTTCTCTAAATCCCTTGCTTTATCCCGTTTTATAACAGTGGTGTTGTTTTTATGCTATTTGTATACATCGAAGTGAACCATTGGGTGGAGTTTTCTCCAGAACCTCTTGGTTACTGAGATATATCCGTATATCTCACCCCGTCTCGGGGCATTTATTTCAGGATGTACCAGTGGACACGGAGCAGCGGGCAAAAAGCCCGCATGATGACGAGTGGAGCGGTGGTGTATAGTGTACTTTTTGGTGGCCATTTGGCCCAAGCTAGACTTAAAGCATGAACATGTATATGTATGTAGGAGTTCAGTAGCATTATGTTCATGTTATTTTGGCTAAGTTTAGTTTCATGTCATTTTAGTTATGAATGTATTTGGCAAGTGATGTTGTAATATGTAAATATTTGTAGTTTAAAGTTAAAGTTGAAATGTAAATGTAATCCAGTATTGTAAATGTACCATGGATGTATGTAATGTGATGGAAGGGCTTTAGGCCTATTGTAGGTTTATGATTACTTGCATTATGGTTTATGCATGAAAATGTTTATGTTTTAAGTGTTTATTGGATTGGGTTGTAAGTGCCCCAAGGCGTTGTTGGACCTTGTGTGTGCCACCCATTGGGTTTTGCTGGATTTCAGGTGTATTAGTGGTGTTAAATAGGTTATGCAAATTTGGGGATTTTAGGAAATACAAAGGAAACTCTGGCGAATTTTCTGTAGAATTGGCAGTTTTTGGGTGAACTTTGGAGGAGCGTATCTCTCTCCATAGTGGTCCGATTGGGACGTACCATACGCCATTTTGAAGCTTAAGATGTCCCCTACGTTGTGTCAAAAGCTTAGGTTCATTGGTGGTGTGCGCAGCCCATGGGGGCTGTTGTCACACACTGCCCTGTTCTGTCCGGTTTTAGCTGGCAGATTTGAGGTGGTTTTGAGAAATTAATTCCCGCTTCGTTACTTGGCCAAATTAAGCGTACGATATATCAAATCGAAGTTTGAGGTGTCTAGTTTATGGTATAAAAGTTTGAGAGCCATTGGTTGGGCGGTTAGGTACAGTTTATTCCTTGAAGATTGTAGGTTTTAGGCTGTTTTGGAGTTGGTAGGCAATGTTGTTTGTCCAACTTCAAACGGCGATAACCGGAGCTCACGAGCTCGGAATTGAGTGTGTGATAGCTTGATAGAAAGTAAGTGAATAAGGAAAAAAGATAACCTGGAGTTTAAGTTTGGATTTTTATTTTGTGTTCGTAGAAAAACAGATTGGCAAATCTTGTTAAGTGGTAAAAACGTAAAAGTGAGGAATTGGCTAAGTGGGTTTATGGGAACCCCTTAGCATCTTGTAGGTAATAAAATAAAGTGTATAAATAGTTAAGAAAGTCTTCCGCTAGTGTTTCAGTTACGGTCACAGCTTTTTATTATTACGCTTTTTATACTTTTACTGTTCGCGTAATAATCGGAAAAAGTTTATTCTCATTTTTATAAATGAACTGCTGTGATTGTAACTGCGCTTAATATCATAATTAATGTTAACAATACCGGTACGTAACGAGCTGTTACAACCTGCAACATATTGCAGATATGAGAACCACATCCGGTATCCAATACCCTTGAGGTTGGATTAGCATAAGAATAATTTATCTCAATCATGAAAATACCTGAGGCAGAAGCATCACCATGCTTCTTGTCCTTCACATTGTTCAGGTAGTCTGGACAATTCCTCTTCCAATGGCCTTTCTTGCCACAATGGAAGCACTCAGCATCACCCTTGTCCTTAGGTGCCTTCTTACCCTTCTTCTTGCCCCCTGGCATGTCTGTTGGCAGCCATGTTCTCAAGATGATCGGGCTGATTGAGAAGCTAGGAAACCTAGGCTTCATCATGGATGCCGAGCTAAGTCATCCTACAAGAGAACAGTTCTCTTGAGGCCTCATACCTCTCATGCCTGCCTTTAATATCATACAACTTCTTGAGATGTACGATAATAGAGGGAGCATCCATATGCTCATGCTGCTTTTGCAGTTCAGGCGACATGGATGCCAACATGATGCATACTGCCATCACATTGTCATCCAAGTGCTGTTGGTGGGTTACGCAATCAAATTCCGCAAACCCTTCTTCCCCTTCCCGTGGAGCTACGGGTATTACAGCATCTAAAACGTAGGCAATCTTTTCGGCCCTTAGAACTATTCTTAGGTTCTGATACCAGTCCATAAAATTTGAACCGGTCAGTTTATTCGTATCGAGTATTGAACGCAGTGACAGTGGATTAGTCATACTATAAGCTGAAAAGAATGTAAAGATAGTTTTAGTTAATATACGGTTATATAGTTAAAAGCAAATTATTAAAGACTTGAAATAATTTGCCCCTCCCACTATTTTACCTAAGTCAATGACCCTTCCTTTTGACTTAGGGTTAATCTACTTTAGATTTTACCTTAGTGGGATTAAGAGTGCGATTATTTATTTTAATCTCCGTCTGAGACCGCAAGATTAATTTAAATAATGGGTTGATCTTTATCAACAGTATCTCATACCCTCTCTTAACATTAGGTTGACAACTCTTTGTCACTTAGTGGTGCATCTCATGCAACCAACCTAGCACCATTACCCTAAGCACATAAGCCCGGCTGTGCCTGCAACTTATGTCTTAGTTAAGCATTAAACCAGCACCCTAAGTGTCTTACACTTCAAACACTACTCTAGCTCAACGAAATAGTGTCTTAGTTACCCAAACATGGAATTTTGATCTGGTTTTTTGCAAGCATCCACGCTTAAATATATCTAACACCCCTTACAAGTTTCATTGGATTTCATGGAAGGATTGATTTTAATGAATTTTTGGAGCCTATAATTGGCTTATATGCATGTAAAAATGGAAAATTGTACCCAGTCATGGAATTTTGATCTGGTTTTTTGCAAGCATCCACGATTAAATATTTCCACCACCCATTGAAGTTTCATTGGATTTCATGGAAGGATTGATTTTTAATGAATTTTTGGAGCCTATAATAGGCTTACAAGCATGAAAAAATGGAAAATCATGCCCAGACATGGAATTTTGATCTAGTTTTTTGCAAGCATCCACGCTTAAATATATCCAACACCCCCAACAAGTTTCAATGGATTTCATGGTAGGATTGATTTTTAATGAGTTTTTGGAGCCTATAATTGGCTTATATGCATGAAAAAATGGAAAATTGTACCCAGTCATGGAATTTTGATTTGGTTTTTTGCAAGCATGAGGTTTGTTTTTGGTGTTTCTTATACATTTGGTTTTGATTCCTAATGGAATAAAGTGAGTTAATTTTCAAATGAAACATATGATTCAATGTTAGATGATGTTTGTTTACTATCTTCTCTCTCTCTTTTTCTGCCTTAAAGGACTATCTGGATGATGATGCCTACCCTAAAGGAAATTATGTACTAAAACAAAATTGGGACACATGAATATCTGCGAAAATATTACCAACAAGTTATAGGCTAGTAGCAGGTCAAGCAAGGTACAATCCAAACCAATGCAACAATAAATTTATTTGTGGCATTTTAGGACTCTCAAAACATCGTTGTAACAAAAAATAATTAAATAAAAAGAAAGAAATGGCAAACCAATAGACTTCATATAAAAAAGGTGCATTTGCAATAAAGTAATGGTACCTCTGCTTCAGCTTTAGCCTTTTCTTGCTGCTGATTTTAATGGAGTCGTTCCTTGTCATCCACAAAAAAAGAGGGCATTCCATATGAGTGCACATGAGGTTTGATATTTTGCAACTGTTTGATGTTTTCCTGTAGTTATCTTGATTTTAAATATTAGAAATTCTTATGTGACATATATATTTATATATTTATATATATAAATATATATTAGTGGGAAGAGCTGGTACTATTAATCTTGTAGTTATAGTGATTTGTTTCTTTTTTCCATTAGCTCCCAAATTATGATTTGTGAAGCTATAGCAAAGATTTTTATTTTGTTGTTTCTTATACATTTGGTTTTGATTCTTGATAGAATAAAATGAGTTAATTTTCAAATGAAAAATATGATTCAATGTTAGATGATGTTTGTTTACTATCCTCTCTCTCTCTCTCTCTGCCTTAAAGGACTATCTGGATGATGATGCTTACCTTAATGGAGTCGTTCCTTGTCATCCACACAAAAAGAGGGCATTCCATATGAGTGCACATGAGGTTTGATATTTTGCAACTGTTTGATGGTTTTTTGTAGTTATCTTGATTTTAAATATTAGAAATTCTTATGTGACTTATATATATATATATATATATATATATATATATATATATATATATTAGTGGAAAGAGCTGGTACTAGTAATCTTGTTGTTTATAGTGACTTGTTTCTTTTTTCCATTAGTTCCCAAATTATGATTTGTGAAGCTATAGCTAAGATTTTTATTTTGTTGTTTCTTATACATTTGGTTTTGATTCCTGGTAGAATAAAGTGAGTTAATTTTCAAATGAAAAATATGATTCAGTGTTAGATGATGTTTGTTTACTATCCTCTCTCTCTCTCTTTTTCTGCCTTAAAGGACTATCTGGATGATGATGCCTACCTTAATGGAGCCGTTCCTTGTCATCCACAAAAAAAGGGCATTCCAAATGAGTGCACATGAGGTTTGGTATTTTGCAACTGTTTGATGGTTTCTTGTAGTTATCTTGATTTTAAATATTAGAAATTCTTATGTGACTTATATATATTTATATATTTATATATATAAATATATATTAGTGGGAAGAGCTGGTACTATTAATCTTGTAGTTATAGTGATTTGTTTCTTTTTTCCATTAGCTCCCAAATTATGATTTGTGAAGTTATAGCAAAGATTATTATTTTGTTGTTTCTTATACATTTGGTTTAGATTCCTGATAGAATAAAATGAGTTAATTTTCAAATGAAAAATATGATTCAATGTTAGATGATGTTTGTATACTATCCTCTCTCTCTCTCTTTCTGCCTTAAAGGACTATCTGGATTATGATGTTTACCTTAATGGAGTCGTTCCTTGTCATCCACAAAAAAAGAGGGCATTCCATATGAGTGCACATGAGGTTTGATATTTTGCAACTGTTTGATGGTTTCTTGTAGTTATCTTGATTTTAAATATTAGAAATTCATATGTGACTTATATATATCGATATATATATATATATATATATATATATATATATATATATTAGTGGGAAGAGCTGGTACTAGTAATCTTGTTGTTTATAGTGACTTGTTTCTTTTTTCCATTAGCTCCCAAATTATGATTTGTGAAGCTATAGCTAAGATTTTTATTTTGTTGTTTCTTATACATTTGGTTTTGATTCCTGGTAGAATAAAGTGAGTTAATTTTCAAATGAAAAATATGATTCAATGTTAGATGATGTTTGTTTACTATCCTCGCTCTCTCTCTCTCTTTCTGCCTTAAAGGACTATCTGGATGATGATGCCTACCCTAATGGAGCCGTTCCTTGTCTTCCACAAAAAAGAGGGCATTCCATATGAGTGCACATGAGGTTTGATATTTTGCAACTGTTTGATGGTTTACTGTAGTTATCTTGTCATTTTGATCTGGTTTTTTGCAAGCATCCACGCTTAAATATTTCCAACACCCCCTCCAACTTTCGTTGGACTTCACGGAATGATTGATTTCTAATGAATTTTTGGAGCCTATAATAGGCTTATATGCATGATAAAATGGAAAATCGTACCCAGTCATGGAATTTTGATCTGGTTTGTTGCAAGCATCCACGCTTAAATATAATAGGCTAACATGCATGAAAAAAATGAAAAATCGTAACAAGACATGGAATTTTGATCTGATTTTTTCCAAGCATGCTCGCTTAAATATATTCAACACCCCATACAAGTTTCATTGTTTTTCATGGAATTTTGATCTTATTTTTTGCAAGCATCCACGCTTAAATATTTCCAACACCCCTTCCAAGTTTCATTGGATTTCATGGAAGGATTGATTTTTAATGAATTTTTGGAGCCTATAATAGGCTTACATGCATGAAAAAAATGGAAAATCGTACCCACTCATGGAATTTTGATATTGTTTTTTGCAAGTATCCACGCTTAAATATAATAGGCTTACATGCATGAAAAAATGTAAAATCGTACCCAAACATGGAATTTTGATCTGATTTTTTGCAAGCATCCATGCTTAAATATATCCAACACCCTCTCCAAGTTTCATTGGATTTCATGGAACGATTGATTTTTAATGAATTTTTGGAACCTATAATAGGCTTTCAAGATGAAAAAATGGAAAATCGTGCCCAGACATGGAATTTTGATCTGGTTTTTTGCAAGCATCCACGCTTAAATATATCCAACACACCCTCCAAATTTCATTGAATTTCTTGGAGGGATTGATTTTTAATGAATTTTTGGAGCCTATAATGGGCTTACATGCAAGAAAAAAATGAAAAATCATACTCAGGCATGAAATATTGATCTGGTTTTTTGCAAGCGTATTTGAAATTTTACAAATTTTTATTTACAAAAATTAAAATCAGGTTTAGGAATTTAACTATAAAAGAAGAAGGATGAAATTTTAATTTAATTATAAAAATGTGATGGTGTGCCGTCCCTTCGGGTCGAGCCTAATTTTCCACATCTAGCTATTAGCATGTAATAGGTTTTCATATTTATTCATAAAAAAGGCTCTTATAGTTGCGTTTAGAATTTTCATATTTATTCATAAAAGAAGAACTTTCATTTATTACAATTAGATTTATAAAATAATAATAAATAATTATTTTTTTGTAAGGATTTGTGTTGTTAGTATTTGGAATTTTATAAATTTGTATTTATAAAAATTGAAATCTATATTACGAATTTAATTATAAAAGAAGAATAGTAGAATTTTAATTTAATTATTAAAACGCGTTGGCAGGCGGAGCGGGCAGGCCCTCTTGGCCAAGCTCAGTTTGCAACCTTTAACTATCAGCATAATATAAATTTTTATATTTATCAACAAAAAAAGGTTCTTACAGTCAAATTTAGGTTTTTATATTTTATGTCAAAGATAAACTTTCATTTATTACAATCAGATTTAAAAAATAATAACAAATAATTATTTTTTGCAAGGACTTGTGTCGTTTGTATTTGAAATTTCACAAATTTGTATTTACAAAAATAAAAATCAGATTTAGAAATTCAATTATAAAAGAAGAAGGATGAAATTTTAATTTAATTATAAAAATGTGTTGGTGGGCCGGCCCTCCTGGCCGAGCCCAGTTTGTCACATCTAACAATTAGCATGAAATATGATTTGATATTTATCCACAAAAAAGGCTCTTATTGCGTCTAGGTTTTTATATTTTATCTCGGACATGAACTTTCATTTATTATAATTAGATTTACAAAATAATATTAAATAATTATTTTTGCAAGGATTTGTGTCATTAGTATTTGAATTTTTTAAATTTGTATTTACAAAAAGGGTTCGCTTTTTTTGCTGTTACTACAGATAAGTTATCTGCAGTAAGCCAAATACGACGTCATTTTGGGGCGGAAATCATGGTATTTTTTTAATTTTAATTTATTTTAGGGTTATAATAATTTTTGTATTTATAATTTTTCAAGATTTTAATACCAAAAGGACGTCATTTTGGGAATAAATGCAGATAACTTATCTGCAGTAACTGCAGACTAGAATGCACCGACACGTAAAAATTTTCAAAATTTACATGTCGGACACGCGTCCGACACGTGGTCAACATTTGGGGACACGCGATCAACTCTCCGACACGTTCCGACACGTTTTTCCGACACGCAGTCAACTTAGGACACGTGGTCAACGCTCGGACACGCTGGGACACGTTTTTTTTTTTAATCTTAATTTTTTTTTAAATCTTAAATTTTTTTATTTTAATTTATAAACAATCTTAATTTTATTTTATTAAGTAAATATAAAAGAAATAATTTATAAATTGATTTTTTTCTGTTATGAAATTTGACATGAAAAATTAACAAAGTATGAAAAATTACTTATATTTATATTTATGTTATGAAATTTAAATATTTGATTGATTATATGACTTATTATGAACTCCAATGACACTCCAAAGAGACAATCTCTTCAAACATTTCCCATCATAGGGGATTTCACTTACATCATTGTTCTTTTACCAAAGACTTTACTAATTCATTACAACACAGATATACAAATAGGCACCCCGGCCTTCACAAAACATATATATACATATATATATATATATACTAGCACTTAGCCATCACAGGATCATTATCCACTCTTTATCACAATCTACACACATTTATAGACCGTCATGCCATTTTGAATTATTATAGTCTATTCCAAATATCCCTTAGCCATCTATGCCCTTTCAAAACACAGTATTCACCCTTGGAATTTCCAAGAAACATCTATTAGGGGTTAACTCCCTTATGTAATATACCTCTTGAATCTCTATCAAGGAGCCATTTTCAATTACCATCCTATACATCAATACCCACATATAATTAGGCCACATCATCAACATTCACTACTACTCAACATTATGGAGCATATTAATATCATTACTACACCACATTCAGTTATATTTCTCATATCACATTTGTCAAGTCCAACCATCATTATATTATGGACCCTCATACTCTCAATAAAATTTTCTCATGCCATTCATGGCGATTTCCTCACTTATATTCAGCCGATAATAAATCATCATGGACTACCGTCCAATCTTTCAACATTGAATTTTCCAACACATCATTTTCATAGTTCTGTTAAGGTCCTCAGATTCCTCAATTCAAATTTTAAAGTATCAAACTCTTCCTACATCCAAACATCTTAATTCATCCAAGTGTATGCCCTTCTCAAGGGTCTTACAACCTTCTTATTTTACCTTTATGTATCCAAGCTTACCAATAAGCACACATATTCAAATTTTCACGAATTCACCGGGGTTCCAAATCCCCTACCATGTCAAAATTATACCATTAATTCGACCTATACTCAATTGTTTTAACTCCCCCTACATTTAGGGAAGACTTTCCAACATCATCATCACAATATCAACTCAATTCAATCATACTTACTAACCATAAGTGTAACACCCACTCTTGTATGCATCCAAGAGGGTTGTTTGCTAAATCGTATTAGAGGTGCAGCGGTAAAGAACTCAATTAATTTAAAACTTTATCAAATAACATTTAAATTGGAGACTTGAAAAAAGTCCAGGTTTGATCCTCATAAAAATAATTTGAGAAAGATGAGGTTGTTTATCGAACATAGAAAATTTCATTGATAAAACCCTTTGCTGAATTTTCTATGCTTTTCAGAAAACCTTGATGTCTTATAAAATCTGTATAAAATCGAATTTAGATGCGATAAAAAATATTCCAAGCTTCTATATTATTGATGGTAAGTTATATAAGTTCCTAATTTTTAGGGGATGTTACAATAAGACAACACATTCAACTATGGTAGCATTCTACCCAAAATGGTTAAACATACTATCTCAATTTATTCACACTAAGTCCTTAATTTCATCAAATTCACTTACAACATCTATGTCTGTGGAGCAATCAACACTACAACCATGACCTCAGTCTAAGCACTGGCATTGGTGCTCCAGGGTTGTCACGAAGGCATCTTATAATGGCCACACATATGACACAAAGAAATGGGTTGATCAGGCCCAAACTAAGGAATCACATGTGCAGTAACCAATAAGAGTCTACGTACAACTATACAGCACTCACCATAATCACACAATTTTCAGAGTTCCCTAAGAAACTGCTCTGATACCATAAATGTAACACCCCATTGTTAACCGGTGTGTTATCACCAAATATGATATTAAGCGCAGTTACAATCACAGCGTTTCATTTATAAAATACGGGTAAACTTTTTTTTTTAAGATCTTCTACAACATTTAAAAGCACTGTGATCATAACTCAAAACTTATTGCGGAATGATTAATACCAAAGCCTAATACCACGCACTCTTTTGTTTAGAGGTTGCCAAGTGACTCCCATAAACCAACAAGGCAAAAACTCGTTCTATCCATTTTTATCACTAAATGTCTTAACCCTTTTATTTACTCCAACAAATTTTAAACATATCAAATGCTTCTCATTTAATAGTATGTTATAGATTTCTTCGTTAGCTACGCGTGGTTTCAAACCGCGCACAATTTGGAGCTCTACAGCTCAAGTTATGCCAATTTTACTAACTCATTTTTTTCTTCACACGACAGGGCGCTTAAGCCCCCATTGGGCGCTTAAGACCCCAGCGACAGAGGGTTTTTCCCACTCACAGGTGCATCAGGGCGCTTAAGCCCCATTTGGGCGCTTAAGCCCCCTCAGACAGCTTCCTGCACTTGTGTAGGAACCACCTCAGGGCTGAGTTCCCGACCTTCTACCGCCCCATTTCTAACTCCGATTAACGCCAAATTTTGACATGACATAGAGGGTAACTCCACCTTCAAAATGGTGTAAGGCCCAATCCTATTGGACCACAGTGGAGGGAGATACGTTCTCCCAAAGTTTGCTAAAAACATGCCAATTCCCCGAAAATTGGCCAGAGCTCCCTTTGTTTTTACAACAATCCCCAATCTTGCTAATGCAACCTAAAACACATATTGGTATATAAATTCACATGGGTGGCACACACAAGGACCAACAACGCCTTGGGGCACTTACAACCCATCACAGTCCATTTACATGTACAATATTCATAGATTTCAATCACCAAAGTTCTATTTCATGCTCCTATTAACCATACAAATAATCAATTCATAATTTAGGCTTCAAGCCCTTTACATTACGTTCACATACTTCCAATACATCATAGGTGGCTATGGACAGATCCCATGCTCACACATAATATACATATACATCAAAGTACAATTAGACATATACAATTGCATGACATTTTCAACATGCACAAGTTCATGGCCTCAATTCAAAACATAAATTCTTATACTAAGTGTATCCAACTGAATCCTCTAACATGTGATGCCTTCCATATGCACCTCATGCTCCACTTCTCCAGGCTCAACCTAACCTGAAATGATGTCCCCAAACGCGGGGTGAGATACAAATATATCTCAGTAAACCAAGGGCCCTAGAGGCTTCTCCACCCTATGGCTCACTCAATGTGCAACAATAACATTATGTAAAAATGCATAACATACAATATCACAAACAACTGGGCACAATCCAAGAACATCCACAACTGGATTACGTTCAAGGACCCCATCGTATAACTCCCGAGATCTTCCTGGTGCCTCTCCCATGGTTGAGACGACTCCATGGCAAAACCCAACTGGAACTCCTCATGAGCCCTATCCAGCGGAAGTCCCACGTTTGGATCATCCTGGTACCGCTCCCAGATTCGGCCCCACGGCAAAACCCGACTGGAATTCCCAGTGGAATTATCCAGCGGATGTCCAAACCAACACACGTCAACTGGCCAGTGACCAAACAATTTCACACATATCAAGCAATAAAGCATGAAAACACATAATTACACAATGTCCAATGACACAAAATCCAACCACAACCTTCCACTAGGTGTGGTGGAGCACACAAGGGACTAAACCCCAGTTCCAAATGTTACCTCAACTCCGAGCCAATGCTCCATACGTAAGCTCCAAGCTTAATCCGCTTCCATAGCGTCCAAGGGAGGCAACCTATACGATCAACAACACCATTACCTCAATAGGTCGAATTACTCATGCCCATCAATCTAGGGGTATTCAATCCAATTCAACACTCATACTCATCATATAATCATATTAAAACATCATACCATTACTTATCAATCCACTTCTTTCACAGTTTAATTTTCGCAAATCTTAGGCATCACGCAAAAATCCTAAGTTTTGAGCATTTTTCACCAATAAATTTTATTGCATTTCTAGCTCAAATACATCATTCTAAGACATAATCATCTGATGCACATTTTCCATTTGAGCTCTCTAACTACACAAATCATCCCTCACAACTTCAATAAAAAAACCCATTTTTATATATTCATGAAACTAAAAGGAAATCAAGAATTCTTACCACCAATAGCTTGCAAATGTTCCCAGGAGTGATAATCAAGCCTCCTCCCAAGCCAAAGCACCACCAATGGCCCCAAAACTCCACAAATTCGTACAATGGGGTGGAAAAACGATCTCATTATACACTCACTTTCATGACTCCCTCAAGAAGGATAATATACTCACAACCTCACTACAAACAACTTTGGTGTTGGAACTTTATTGATTTGGTGGCTCAAAAGTGTGGAAAAGGGCAAGAAAGTTTCTTGCCCTTGCCTTCCATGGAGGAAAGCACGTGAAGGAGAAGAAGAAAGAAAAAAAAAAGAGGGAGAGAGAAAAGAGAGGGAGCGTGAGGGGGAGGGGAAAAGTAAGTGGGTTTGGTTTCAGCGGGTCCCACACGCGATTTAACTTTAATCCCTCACCCAGTTCCATTCACAAATTCACTATCTACATATTTTTCTGGTTCATGACATATTTTTATTTCCTCAAAACACTCACAAAATTTTCACTCCTATCGGTACAATTATACTGCAGTATTTTTACACCGGAAAAATCACTATTCATCAAAATTTTCAAAACTTGCATATCCACTCGATTTTTCGTCCTGAATCCATTTTCGGCATTATTTTTATCATTTGAGTTCTCCTACTCCATTTTTCATGCCTCGGTTTACGTTTCTGTAAATTTACCTTTTTGCCCTTGTACACATTTTGACCCCAATTTCAAGATTTTCACTAATCCTTCCCTTTTAACCCACATTATATCATATAAATTCACATTTGAATTTACGAGGGGTTATATTCACCCCACCTTTTAGGAATTTTGTCCGCAAAATCAACTATACACATATGCTAACTCAGGATACAGCCGGAGAATCTCAATCTCCCGTCCCCAAGTAGCTTCATCAGGTGTGCGGGCTTCTCACTAAATACTTACATTTCAATTCTTTGGCTTTTCAGCCTCATTTCACAATGGCCCGGCATTTCAAAGGCCCAATGGAAGACTTCAAGTCCTCCCCAATTTCAATATCATCCGGTGCCACCACATGTGAACAGCCGGAGCGCACATCGCAGTTGCGCACTTTCTCTGCTTTACCAAGCCAATTTCTCTTGGAGGGTTCGCCTACCTCGTTAATGCATCAATAACTATACCCATAGGGTTATATCATGTTCCATTCAATTTGTGCCACACAGATAACTATCACTTTCTGACACATTACTGGCAAAATTATCCTTATCTAAGCTTTATTTCTACGGAGTATGTACTCTCGTCATCAATTTTTTCTACATTTCTTATTCCACATTAAACACTGTTATGGAATCTCAACAGCCTCTCAGTGCAATTCACAGAGTAATCAACTAGTTCACGCTCACTGTACTTTCCTTTTCTGAGGAAATAATCCCCATTTTTGGCATTTAGCCACAAGTTGTATATACACATATTTCTTAACCTACAACGTGCAATTTCACCACTACACTTTACCTTAAACAAGCACCACCTATGTGCTCAACTTTCGGATCTAACCTTACAGTTTACCAACTTTCACCAAAACACAAAGGTGAATCACTTCCTCAAGACATTTAACTGGTACCTAATGGACCACACATTACCATAATTAAATCATATTGGACATTTCAAAGCCTTCAATCACAACACACTCATGAATTTCTGTATATAAGATTATACTTACAATTTCGCCTAGTCATCTCAAAACTTGACATATAGTTCATCGTTGATTTCTCACACTAAAGGCAACATGCCTAAAATTTCCATACTCATGTTATCAATTTCACATGTGCTTCATTCTTTACACCTCACCTTCATCATCATTTCATTCAACCAGTATGTATCATTCCAAGGTCACACATCATATCTCTCTCATACCTGTCCCATCATATAGGGATTTTCAAAGCCTATTTATCATGCCATATGGAACTAAATCCATCACTGTCATTACTTTCATCGTTCAACATCGGTTGGTATACTAGTCTCTCGGACTATTCAAAGTACTACTAGCACACCCAATCACATATCTTGATACCTAGCCAAGAACAACATCACATCGTGTATTCCAACACATCTCTCACTATAATTTTCATACATAATAATCCATCAGGAACGCTACCACTAGGGCAGAAATATCAACCTCTTATTTCACCAAGTACCATTCTATTTACCAGCTAGTATCACACCTTCTTACTTGACTCCATCACAATTAATCACTTACGAAAAGCCATTGGCCACCATCTTAGCTTAACATCTCACTATCACAAGCCTTCTCAGAATACCTTGACTCAATCCATCAGTACTAATCAATTTTCCATTCCCTTCACATAGTGTGAGACTCCCACGATTCACTTCACAATTTTCGTAAAACCCGAATCCATACCACCACATTTGGTATACGCACATACACATCTCCGAGTGCTCAAAATCATAACTCAATTACCATCTCATGGCACCTCACATATTTCATCTTATTTGACATATTACCGTCCACTTAAAGTTATCCAAATTCACCTCTTGCGTTCCTCACAAGATACAATCCTCTAATGCAATGGGTAAAAATATCCTTAGGTTTAACCCCTCGAGCTCTTGTTGTCCTAAGGGCCCCAGGTGCAATGACCCACCAATCAGAGAATCTATCCTTATAATTCACGCAAGAAGATGTAACATGTCATTGGCTGTACTATCAGTCCCACTAACACAAGGTACTACCTCACATCACATCACTTATACAAGATAATAATAATCTCCGGGAATATAATCCATACGGAGATAGCCATACACTCCGGGCATATAAGCCACACAGAGATAAATACATTCACATCACATCTATATATAATGGCAAAAGAGTTTTGTATAGACACATAATGTATACTAGTTATATTATACTTATCCACAATTCACTATGACTCCCTAGGTATGGTTCTTTCCTCGAACAGTCTACTCATTTAACTTGACTAGTCATTAGTCCTAGTCCATAACCTAACCATCCTCACATGATCCCAACATCTTTCTCATACTTTGGCACATATTTTTGAATTCTTAATAGTACCAATGCTCGGTACAGTTCTAATTCGTTGTCCATCATGACTCATAGCAACTACGCTCAACACTGTAGAAGATCCACTTCATTAAAACATCACTTTTTCTCTCAATATTTCACTATGACACCAAGAGTGCCCTCACTTACTAGTCCATGCATTCAGTGTATCAGGACCACCAGACAACTCTCAACTTCGAGCAGTGCTCGCCTGGGACTTCCAAGAGCAACACCTCTTAGGATTCAATCCACAAGGGAAACCCAGGACAATCTTAATCATCACATTATTATCAACATGTGTGCCATCGTATAACTTGCACATCGGGACTCCATCATGAATCCCATACCAAACTGAGCGTCCAATGACACTCCAAAGAGACAATCTCTTCAAAAATTTCCCATCATAGGGGATTTCACTTACATCATTGTTCTTTTACCAAAGAGTTTACTAATCCATTACAACACAGATATACATATAGGCACCCCGGCCTTCACAAAACATATATATACATATATATATACTGGCACTTAGCCATCACAGGATCATTATCCACTCTTTATCACAATCTACACACATTTATAGATCGTCATGCCATTTTGAATTATTATAGTCTATTCCAAATATCCCTTAGCCATCTATGCCCTTTCAAAACACAGTATTCACCCTTGGAATTTCCAAGAAACATCTATTAGGGGTTAACTCGCTTATGTAATATACCTCTTGAATCTCTATCAAGGAGCCATTTTCAATTACCATCCTATACATCAATACCCACATATAATTAGGCCACATCATCAACATTTCACTACTACTCAACATTATGGACCATATTAATATCATTACTACACCACATTCAGTTATATTTCTCATATCACATTTGTCAAGTCCAACCATCATTATATTATGGACCCTCATACTCTCAATAAAATTTTCTCATGCCATTCATGGCGATTTCCTCACTTATATTCAACCGATAATAAATCATCATGGACTACCGTCCAATCTTTCAACATTGAATTTTCCAACACATCATTTTCATAGTTCTGTTAAGGTCCTCAGATTCCTCAATTCAAATTTTAAAGTATCAAACTCTTCCTACATCCAAACATCTTAATTCATCCAAGTGTATGCCCTTCTCAAGGGTCTTACAACCTTCTTATTTTACCTTTATGTATCCAAGCTTACCAATAAGAACACATATTCAAATTTTCACGAATTCATCGGGGTTCCAAATCCCCTACCATGTCAAAATTATACCATTAATTCCACCTATACTCAATTGTTTTAACTCCCCCTACATTTAGGGAAGACTTTCCAACATCATCATCACAATATCAACTCAATTCAATCATACTTACTAACCATAAGACAACACATTCAACTATGGTAGCATTCTACCCAAAATGGTTAAACATACTATCTTAATTTATTCACACTAAGTCCTTAATTTCATCAAATTCACTTACAACATCTATGTCTGTGGAGCAATCAACACTACAACCATGACCTCAGTCTAGGCCACACATATGACACGAAGAAATGGGTTGATCAGGCCCAAAATAAGGAATCACATGTGCAGTAACCAATAAGAGTCTACGTACAACGATACAGCACTCACCACAATCACACGATTTTCAGAGTTCCCTAAGAAACTGCTCTGATACCATAAATGTAACACCCCATTGTTAACCGGTGTGTTATCACCAAATATGATATTAAGCGCAGTTACAATCACAGCGTTTCATTTATAAAATACGGGTAAACTTTTTTTCTTTTTAACATCTTTTACAACATTTAAAAGCACTGTGATCATAACTCAAAACTTATTGAGGAATGATTAATACCAAAGCCTAATACCACACACTCTTTTGTTTAGAGGTTGCCAAGTGACTCCCATAAACCAACAAGGCAAAAACTCGTTCTATCCATTTTTATCACTAAATGTCTTAACCCTTTTTATTTACTCCAACAAATTTTAAACCTATCAAATGCTTCTCATTTAGTATGTTATAGATTTCTTCGTTAGCTACGCGTGGTTTCAAACCGCGCACAATTTGGAGCTCTGTAGCTCAAGTTATGCCAATTTTACTAACTCATTTTTTTTTTCGCACGACAGGGCGCTTAAGCCCCCATTGGGCGCTTAAGCCCCCAACTTGGGCGCTTAAGCCCCCATTTGGGCGCTTAAGCCCCCAGCGACAGAGGGTTTTTCCCACTCACAGGCATAGGGCGCTTAAGCCCCATTTGGGCGCTTAAGCCCCCTCAGACAGCTTCCTGCACTTGTGCAGGAACCACTCCAGGGCTGAGTTCCCGACCTTCTACCGCCCCATTTCTAACTCCGATTAACCCCAAATTTTGACATGACATAGAGGGTAACTCCACCTTCAAAATGGTGTAAGGCCCAATCCTATTGGACCACAGTGGAGGGACATACATTCTCCCAAAGTTTGCTAAAAACATGCCAATTTCCCGAAAATTGGCCAAAGTTCCCTTTGTTTTTACAACAATCCCCAATCTTGCTAATGCAACCTAAAACACATATAGGTATATAAATTCTCATGGGTGGCACACACAAGGACCAACAACGCCTTGGGGAACTTACAACCCATCACAGTCCATTTACATGTACAATATTCATAGATTTCAATCACCAAAGTTCTATTTCATGCTCCTATTAACCATACAAATAATCAATTCATAATTTAGGCTTCAAGCCCTTTACATTACGTTCACATACTTCCAATACATCATAGGTGGCTATGGACAGATCCCATGCTCACACATAATATACATATACATCAAAGTACAGTTATACATATACAAATGCATGACATTTTCAACATGCACAAGTTCATGGCCTCAATTCAAAACATAAATTCTTATACTAAGTGTATCCAACTGAATCCTCTAACATGTGATGCCTTCCATATGCACCTCATGCTCTACTTCTCCAGGCTCAACCTAACCTGAAATGATGTCCCCAAACGCGGGGTGAGATATACAAATATATCTCAGTAAACCAAGGGCCCTAGAGGCTTCTCCACCCCATGGCTCACTCAATGTGAACAATAACATTATGTAAAAATGCATAACATACAATATCACAAACAACTGGGCACAATCCAAGAACATCCACAACTGGATTACGTTCAAGGACCCCATCGTATAACTCCCGAGATCTTCCTGGTGCCTCTCCCATGGTTGAGACGACTCCATGGCAAAACCCAACTGGAACTCCTCATGAGCCCTATCCAGCGGAAGTCCCACGTTTGGATCATCCTGGTGCCGCTCCCAGAGTCGGCCCCACGGCAAAACCCGACTGGAATTCCCAGTGGAATTATACAGCGGATGTCCAAACCAACACACGTCAACTGGCCAGTGACCAAACAATTTCACACATATCAAGCAATAAAGCATGAAAACACATAATCACACAATGTCCAATGACACAAAATCCAACCACAACCTTCCACTAGGTGTGGTGGAGCACACAAGGGACTAAACCCCAGTTCCAAAGGTTACCTCAACTCCGAGCCAATGCTCCATACGTAAGCTCCAAGCTTAATCCGCTTCCATAGCGTCCAAGGGAGGCAACCTATACGATCAACAACACCATTACCTCAATAGGTCGAATTACTCATGCCCATCAATCTAGGGGTATTCAATCCAATTCAACACTCATACTCATCATATAATCATATTAAAACATCATACCATTACTTATCAATCCACTTCTTTCACAGTTCAATTTTCACAAATCTTAGGCATCATGCAAAAATCCTAAGTTTTGAGCATTTTTCACCAATAAATTTTATTGCATTTCTGGCTCAAATACATCATTCTAAGACATAATCATCTGATGCACATTTTCCATTTGAGCTCTCTAACTACACAAATCATCCCTCACAACTTCAATAAAAAAACCCATTTTTATATATTCATGAAACTAAAAGGAAATCAAGAATTCTTACCACCAATAGCTTGCAAATGTTCCTAGGAGTGATAATCAAGCCTCCTCCCAAGCCAAAGCACCACCAATGGCCCCAAAACTCCACAAATTCGCACAATGGGGTGGAAAAACGATCTCATTATACACTCACTTTCATGACTCCCTCAAGAAGGATGATATACTCACAACCTCACTACAAACAACTTTGGTGTTGGAACTTTATTGATTTGGTGGCTCAAAAGTATGGAAAAGGGCAAGAAAGTTTCTTGCCCTTGCCTTCCATGGAGGAAAGCACGTGAAGGAGAAGAAGAAAGAAAAAGAAAGAAAAGAGGGAGAGAGAAAAGAGAGGGAGCGTGAGGGGGAGGGGAAAAGTAAGTGGGTTTGGTTTCAGCGGGTCCCACACGCGATTTAACTTTAATCCCTCACCCAATTCCAATCACAAATTCACTATCTACATATTTTTCTGGTTCATGACATATTTTTATTTCCTCAAAACACTCACAAAATTTTCACTCCTATCGGTACAATTATACCATAGTATTTTTACACCGGAAAAATCACTATTCATCAAAATTTTCAAAACTTGCATACCCACTCGATTTTTCGTCCTGAATCCATTTTCGGCATTATTTTTATCATTTGAGTTCTCCTACTCCATTTTTCATGCCTCGGTTTACGTTTCTGGCAATTTACCTTTTTGCCCTTGGTACACATTTTGACCCCAATTTCAAGATTTTCACTAATCCTTCCCTTTTAACCCACATTATATCATATAAATTCACATTTGAATTTACGAGGTGTTATATGTATCGTGTCGTGTCCCGTGTCCCGTGTCCGTGTCCGTGCATCATAGACTGCAGAAATATTTTCCCTTACAAAAATTGAAATATGAATTAGAAATTTAATTATAAAAGAAGAATAGAGAAATTTTAATTTAATTATTAAAACGTGTTAGCAGGCGGGGCGGGCAGGCCCTCAGGGTGAAGCCCAGTTGGAAACCTTTAACTATCAACATTTTAAATAAATAATTATTTTTTTTGTAAGGATTTGTGTCATGAGTATTTTGAATTTTACAAATTTGAATTTACAAAAATTAAAATCAGATTTAGGAATTTAATTATAAAAGAAGAAGGATGAAATTTTAATTTAATTATGAAAATTTGTTGGTGGACCAGCTCTTTGGGCCGAGCCCTGTTTACAACCTCTAACTATCAGCATGCAGTATATTTTTATATTTATCCACAAAAAAATGTTCTTATAGTCACATATAGGTTTTTATATTTTATCTCAGAGATGGACTTTCGTTTATTACAATCAGATTTAAAAAATAATAATAAATTATTATTTTTTGCAAATATTTGTGTCTTTTGTATTTTAAATTTTTCAAATTTGTATTTTAAAAAAACCAAAATCAGATTTAGGAATTTTATTATAAAAGAATAAGGAAGAAATTTTAATTTAATTATACAAATTTGTATGTGGGCCGGCCCTACAGAGTTTTCCACCTCACTATTAGCATGTAATAGATTTTTATATTTATCCACAAAAAAGGCTCTTATAGTTGCGTTTAGGTTTTTATATTTTATCTCAAAGATGAATATATATTTATTACAATTAAATTTACAAAATAATAATAAATAATTTTTTTTTTGCAAGAAACACACAGGAGGTAGAAGATTAAGCGTCTGAATAGTTTGAAGTTTATAAGAAAATTTCAAATGATGAGTTTTCTATTTGCAAGTAACATAAGTAAAGAATCTTCAATCTTTCAATACAACAATTAAAAACCTTACAGTTTCAATGTAAAAAATAATAGTGGGTCATTAATTAGATGGCTCTCACTAATTTCTTAATTTCGTTTTCTGATTTAATTAAAAACTCATTATGTAATTTTTTTTTAAATTGACATGCAAGTGCGAACATAGTGTGAACACAAAGCTGAAACTGCATGAGAACTTGACACATTAGTTTTTTTGGTTCCCCTTTTAAGTATATAATATATGGAAATTTAATACAGCTGTCTCCTGCTAAAAGATGTTAAACCCTTTTTCCCATCTATATCGACTTCAAATTTCAAATTAAAAAAGAAGTAGGATAATAATACACTTGTTTGCCGCTAATTAATGCTAAACTCTTTTCGCACTAACTATTTAGTTTAAATATTTTAAATTTCTAATTAGAATAAAATGTTTTTCATTCATTTGTGATTTTAAATTCTATATCTCGTATAAAACCGTAATTAATGCTGAACTCTTTCCTTTCAGTCTTTTGACTTTTCGATAAATATGAAAAAAACATTAAATATTTTTTAAAATGAGGGTTAACAATTCCCATTAAGAAAATAGAAGAAATTTAATACAGCTGTCTCCCACTAAAAGATGTTAAATTCTTTTTTTGTATATCTCACTATTTTTCGCATGAGTAATTGTTAGCCCTATTAATGCTGCATAAAAAAATCAAAAATATTAGAAAATATTGTAAAATTACAAAATTATTTATATTGTAAAATAATTTCAAAATTTGGAAATAAATTAAATATAAAATAATATGAATATTTTTTGGTGGCAGACAACTCATTTAATATCACACTTCTTTTATCATTGCAATTTCCAAATTAATAATAACTCAACTCTTTTATATTTCTAATTTATTTTTAAATTTAAATTTTGAATTTAAATTTTTAAATTTGTAATGGTGGGAAAACTTTCGGAAATTTTTTGGTGGCAAATAGCTCATTTAATGTCCCACTTCTTTTTCTTTTTTTTGGTATCCTTGTCCCGCAACTTTTTCTTTTTTGTATATTATGAGTAAAAAAGACCTCTACGTTTTTTTGTTGTATATCCTACTATTTTTTGCATGGGTAAAATTTAGCACAATTAATATTGCATAAAAAAATAAAAACATTGAAAAAATATTGTAAATAAAAAAAATATTATATTGCAAAATAAATTCGAAATTTAGAAATAAATTAAATGAAAAATTATGTGAACAATTTTTGATGGCAGACAACTTATTTAATATCGCTTTTCTTTCTACTAAAAAATTGTTCACATAATTTTTCATTTTATTTATTTACAAATTTCGATTTTATTTTATATTATTCAATTCAATGATTTACTAAAGAAGTAAAGTTTTCAAATAACATGTAGTATGAACACAAATTTGAGATTTAAAGAGGGAGTGACACATCATCAGACTTTCCAACAAATGGGTTTCCTTTATATAGAGATAGATATTGCAAAAAGACCTATCAGTTTCCACTAAGGCTCAACTTTGAAAACTTTTCAGCTCCCAATAAAATTCAATAATTTGAAAAACTTTTCAGCTCCCAATAAGATTCAATAAGTTGTTGCAGCTTCCAACTTTCTAATGCATTCAAAAAGGAGATAGTGGGAATTTAATTGTGTCTGTCAAAAATTATTTTTTAAACCGAAATTCCATTTATTTATTTTAAATTTTTAGCCCAAAAAATAATTTAAAAAGTTACTATAACATAAACATTTCAAATTCCTTTAGGTGTGAACACAAAGCTGAAATTGAAGGAAAACGCGACACGTCATCAAACTTTCCAATAAACAGTTTTACTTTCTAATATAAATAAAAGATAAGATATAGATATGTCATTTCTTATTTGATTCCAACGCCAACATTAATACAACGCCAACATTTTTTAATTCCAAATTTAAAGCAATGCCTATAGTACCCTCTTCAAACTCCACTAATTCACCCGCCAAGCTGGGCCGGGCCTCATTGGTTTCAAGGTAATAGCTATGAATAGTCATCGACTCCCGGTAAGGGGTAGAAGGGTGTGTAAGCCTACGTAAAAAAAATATTCAGCCTATCTGGGACCGTACATAAAAGAATCAAATTAAGAAATATTCATGTTAACCATTCGTGTAGATGAAATTAGTAAAATTATCTATTGAGCAATATAATACCGAAGTCAAAATTGAAATACTGGGATCGTACTTCAAGTAGGCGATGACATTGCTCGTATTCATGGTCTGAATGAAGAAGTAATGGCGGGTGAATTAGTGCAGTTTGAAGAGGGTACTATAGGCATTGCTTTAAATTTGGAATCAAAAAATGTTGGCGTTGTATTAATGTTGGCGTTGGAATCAAATAAGAAATGACATATCTATATCTTATCTTTTATTTATATTAGAAAGTAAAACTGTTTATTGGAAAGTTTGATGACTTGTCGCGTTTTCCTTCAATTTCAGCTTTGTGTTCACTCCTAAAGGAATTTGAAATGTTTATGTTATAGTAACTTTTTAAATTATTTTTTAGGCTAAAAATTTAAAATAAATAAATGGGATTTCGGTTAAAAAAATAATTTTTGACAGACACAATTAAATTCCCATTATCTCCTTATTGAAAGCTGAGAAAGTTGGAAGCTGCAACAACTTATTGAATCTTATTGGGAGCTGAAAAGTTTTTCAAAGTTGAGCCTTAGTGGAAACTGATAGGTCTTTTTGCAATATCTATCTCTATATATAAAGGAAACCCATTTGTTGGAAAGTCTGATGATGTGTCACTCCCTCCTTAAATCTCAAATTTGTGTTCATATTACATGTCATTTGAAAACTTTACTTCTTTAGTAAATCTTTAAATTGAATAATATAAAATAAAATCGAAATTTGTAAATAAATAAAATGAAAAATTATGTGAACAATTTTTTATTAGAAAGAAAAGCAATATTAAATGAGTTGTCTGCCATCAAAAATTGTTCACATAATTTTTCATTTAATTTATTTCTAAATTTTGAATTTATTTTGCAATATAATAATTTTTTTATTGACAATATTTTTTCAATGTTTTTATTTTTTTATGCAGCATTAATAGGGCTAAATTTTACCCATGCAAAAAATAGTAGGATATACAAAAAAAAACATAGAGGTCTTTTTTACTCATAATATACAAAAAAGAAAAAGTAGTGGGACAACTGTAGGGGTGTAATTAGGCCAGGCCAGGCTTTGGCCTTCATGGCCTAGGCCTACACACGAAAAAATTGAGCCTATCTGGCCTAGGAGCCTATCAAAGGCTTAATTTAAAGGCCAAGCCTGCCCTATTAGTAAAAAATAAAAAACCTACATGGCCTATGAGGCCTTTTAGGCCTACCATATTGCAAATCAAATTTAAAAAAAAAATTAAATATCTCATTCATTAAACAATATTTCTAGCATGGGTCCAAAATATTAAAATTCTACAACATATTTTTTAACAAGAACACATATTATAAAATTTCATGACAACAAATAAATATTAAATATTAGCTTAGGTTATCTAACTTTTAGAATAAATAAATAAATATATAAGATTTTTTTATTTAAATATTAAACAGGCCGGCCTACAGGCTAAAAGGCCAGGCATTCTATTTGCAGCCTACGGCCTTGTTTCTAAATAGGCTCATCGACGAGCCTTAACCTGTTCTAATTACCTCGTAGGCCAGGGCAGGCCAGGCTTTTCGTAGGCCAGGCCATAGGCCCCTGTAGGCCGGCCTGGCCCATTTACACCCCTAGGGACAAGGATACCAAAAAAAAAAGAAAAAGAAGTGGGACATTAAATGAGCTATTTGCCACCAAAAAATTTCTGAAAGTTTTCCCACAATTACAAAGTTAAAAATTTAAATTCAAAATTTAAATTTAAACATAAATTAGAAATCTAAAAGAGTTGAGTTATTATTAATTTGGAAAATGCAATGACAAAAGAAGTGTGATATTAAATGAGTTTTCTGCCACCAAAAATTATTCACATTATTTTATATTTAATATTTCCAGATTTTGAAATTATTTTACAATATAAATAATTTTGTAATTTTTCAATATTTTCTAATATTTTTGATTTTTTTATGCGGCATTAATAGGGCTAACAATTACTCATGCGAAAAATAGTGAGATATACAAAAAAGAATTTAACATCTTTTAGTGGGAGACAGCTGTATTAAATTTCTTCTATTTTCTACATGGGAATTGTTAACCCTCATTTTAAAAAGTATTTAATGTTTTTTTTCATATTTATCGAAAAGCCAAAAGACTGAAAGGAAAGAGTTCTATAACACCTCACAATTCTAAATTAAATAATTAAAGTGTTAAGTGAGAAATTAAGTGATGGATTAGTGAAAATCCCAAAGATTAGGCCAAAATACAAAGAAAGGGCAAAACGGTAATTAGCCAACACGCAACCCTAGGAAGATAAAAATTGAGCAGAAGGTCTTAGATGATTAAAATAAGCCTGGAAATGGATTCAGAACGGAAAATTGAGTGGACAGGCAAGTTTCAGAAAAATTAGTGAATAGTGTTTTTCGCGGGTAAAAATACCGCAATCAGATTGCACCGTAAAACGTGTCAGTGGAATTTTGAGCTAGAGGTTTCAAATATTGATTTTAAATGGTCCATAGAAATAGGAAATATGATTTCTGATAATATTTGATGAATTTAAGTCAATTTGTGGAAGCGTGCCAACGGAGCGCGCTGTAGCTTAAAACAGTGTTTTTCCGAACAACCGGAAAGTTTCGGATTTATCTGAGTGAGTATAATTGAAGGAGTTTAGTTAATATTAAAAATTACAATTTCTAAATAGGTTTTGAATTTGTGGACGTTTAGTGAGATCGGAGGGAAATTCGGATGAATTTTAAATCTCGTGGGACCCGTTCCCACTTAAAATCACTTAAAGTACCAAGATTACACTATTCATCACCCTCCTCCCTCCCTTTCTCTCTCCTTGGTGAGCACAAAACAACCCCATTTCCACCATTTTTATGCAAAATTTCCTTTGGCCATAACTTGGCCATTTCTCCACCGAATTCAACGATTCTTGTCTTGAAACTTGATGGAAAACACCTTCTGAACCCATTGGTACCACTTTTGAGCCTTGAAATCGTGTGTGGGAGGAGATCCAGCTCAATTACAGTTTCAGTTTTGTGAGATTTTTTGTGTTCTTGAAGCTTTTTCATGCTCCAATGGTGGAGTATACTTAGGTGGAGACATATACCGTGCAATTGGGTGAGTTATTTCAACATTTCATTGGTTAAATTTTGAGTTGTGATAATTGATCCTAAAGAGGGATTTTGTGATATGTGGTGTTAGAGAGCTCAAATGGAAAATGTCTATTAGATGATAATGTCTTAGAATGATGTATTAATGCTAGAAATGCAATGAAAATTTTAAGCGAAAAAAATGAATTTTAACTTAGAAAAAAAAATTGGTGCATGAAGTGGATTTTTGAGTTTTGGGGTTAATGTGTGGTATAGTGAATTGTAGTGTGATTATATGATGATATGAAGTGATTATGTTAGTGGTGGACCATAGGAATTGAGTGGAAATCCTTGGTTGGGCTAACCAAGATTCGGCCATTTAGGTATAATTGAGCAAATTGATGTTTTAGAACACTTTGGTGTTGTGTTGTGTGATGGAAAAGTTATTAGATGGGTTGTGTGGTGATTGGAATGTGGAAGGATCAATGTAAAAATGATAAGTGTTGAAAGTGGCAAAATGTGCCTAAAGTGTAATATTTCGCAAAACGTTGCGTAAAAGTCATAAAACCGAAAAATGGCGATTGAACTAGCCCTTGGGAAACCTAAGTAAGTGAAATAAAATGAGAAAGTCCATATCCAGGTTCATTATTTTGTTTTCATATTAAGATTAGTATATGAGATTAACACTTTCCTTATATTATATTAATTTCTTCCTTCCATTGCCCATTATTGGGCTTTATATAATGCGGGTATATGGTATAGATCCATAACAGGAACTAATATGATACAAATACATCACAAAATTCGACCTATCCGCGCAACATAACACTATGTGGGCCGAACCCTTAGGGGAGGGGAGAAGAAATTTGACGTATTTTGACTGAAACTGATGGCTGTGCATGGTCGTACAGGTTGCCGTACGTGGATATAAACTTGGAACAATGAAACAGTGGATTGCCCTTGGTCCTGGATCAAGTGGATTGAGGTAAGTGATGTGGGTTACACATGTTATGTTGAGATTCATGAGTGGTTTAAAGTTCTAAGTGTGTGGAATTGTCCTCTGTGTAGGCGTTCCCTGTGAATCAAGCTGTAAGTGGAGTTCTGCGGAGCTCAGTGAAAGGAAAAAGAAAGGTAACCTCTTGGTACTGGGTCTTGTTCCCCTTTTGTGTTCCACCTTGCTAGTTGATGGCAATGGTAGGAAGTGTGTATGAGTAGTGTAGAACAGCATGAGCATGCATGTGCATTATCACAGTGGGTACTTATGTACCATATCTCTGGCCAGTAGATATTTTTAGCCTTCGGGCAAGTGTTTCCGGACTGCCACTGGATAGGTCTCCGAGAGGGAGTTCCAGTTGACCCAGGGTCGTGGTGTGTTATCCGGATAGGAGCACACTAGGTTGTCTCGGGTGTATATGGTTGGAAGGGGTACCTTGGTGGGTTGTTCTATGAACACGCCAGGGGTAGTACCCAAAGGCGTATAGCCGAGGACATGGCGTGGTATTGGTAGCTACCATCCCGCATGTCGTAGTTGTTCTGATATATATCCCCCTTTCTCTAAATCCCTTGCTTTATCCCGTTTTATAACAGTGGTGTTGTTTTTATATTATTGATATACATCGAAGTGAACCATTGGGCGGAGTTTTCTCCAGAACCTCTGGGTTACTGAGATATATTCGTATATCTCACCCCGTCTCGGGGCATTTATTTCAGGAGGTTGCAGTGGCACAGGAGTGGCGGGCAAGGGGCCCATAGGAAGATCATGTATATTTTGCCTAAGTGTATCATATTTATCATTCTAAGTTTATGTTGAAAGATGTAAGTGAAAGGCATGAATTGTAATATGTGATATGTGTAAGAACCCGCACCGCTAATTAAGGTAATTAGTGAATTAATTATGATAATTAGGAAATGATTCCATAATTGACCTTAATAATTATTATTGGGCTTAAATAATTATACTGAGTGAGTAAAAATGCTGAAAGTCGCTTTTCGGAAGAAAAGCGCAGATACCGGTTCTGCTACCCGGTATAAGTGCGTACCGGAAAAGTATCCCGGAAAATTATAACGAATGCATGATAATTACTAGAATATTATGTAGGACTTGTAAAACAAGTTTCAGGTTAAAATAATGTGATCTGATGCCAGAACTGATACTGGCTATGGAAAAGCGCGTACCGGAAAGGTGCTCCGAAAAATAAAATAAAAATATGACACATCTTAGAAAAATGTGTAGGATTAGATTCCAAAGTTTGGGATCAATATCTTTTGCGTTGCTATTAGGGCTAATACTACGCGCTAGGGACCAATTGCCTATTTATATGCATGCTAAGGGCACAAAACCCTAGGCTGCATTTCCTCCTACGTGAGTGTGAGGGACTGAATAGTGAGGGGCTGCTTTCTTGGGTGAAACACTATTTCATTGGTCCTTCACCCTTTCTTGATCAAAGTTGACACCTGATATGCTCCCAGCATATATACTTTTATAGATCAAAAAGCAGGAAATCAGATCTAAAACTGTGTATAAAAGTGTATATGTGGTGAAATTATTGAATAAAAATTGTCAGACACTCTCTCACTCAGATTCTTCATGTTTACAGGAGAAAAATGACAAATAAAGGAGCTGGAAGAAAAATCAGACAGAAGCTCCATGCTTCAAGCGTGGGAAAAGACTTCAAGACAGTGAGTCCACGCTTCAAGCGTAGAACTCCACGCTTGAAGCGTGGAGAAGACAAAAAGAGGCAGAAGCTCCACGCTTGGAGCGTGGATCCTGCGCTCCAAGCGTAGGGTTGAGATGGACAGCTGTCAGTTGCGAGAAAAGGAGGATTCTCAGGTTATAAAAAGGGCATAAGGCAACCCTAGGAGGCACTTTTCATATTCTGAACAACGGAGGTCATTCGGAGGCGGAAGCTCTGGAGAGATCTCTTCTTCTTCTACCTTTCTGTAGTTCTTTTAGTTTATGTTTTCATTTGAATATTGGATTCTAGCCATGATAATGGTTGGCTAGAACCTCTTTGCTGTAGTTAGGGTCACGAACCCTTGTGAACCCCTGATACAATGGATTGAGTTTTTATTGATATATTCATCTTTTGAATTTCGTTCTATTCTGATCGTATTGTTATTGTTATTATTAGATCCGATCAATCTAGTAAGTAATAATAAATCTGAGGATTAGGGCCAACAAGAGGGATCTGAGGTCTTTAATCCAGAAAGGGGATAGAACGACGGTATGAACATGATCTAGACATAGACATGATTCATATTGTAGATGTTTTAATTATCGGTTTTTATGCTTGATCTCATATAGGGCACCTCAAGGAATTAGGGTTCTATATGAGATTAAAGGGTTAATTCCTCAAGGGATTGAGAATTAACTATTGATACCTTTATCTGATAATTATCTAATTTCACGATTTATATATTAATATTTAACTTAATCCAGAGTAAAAGGTGGGGATCATTGGTGAGTGTTCTCTAACTGCGGCGTTTTTCTCCCATACTCAAACCCTTATTTTATTTCTTTATTTTTCAAAAAGAACAAAAACAAGTCTTTTTATTTTATAAATCAAATTCCCACACAATCCTGACATTCGTGTCAAAAACTCTTGGAAGATTTAATCTTAAAAAGAAGAGTTTAATTGATTTAGACACACTCTCTGTGGATACGAACTTTGACTTATCATTGTATTACTTGCGCGATTCGGTACACTTGCCGATTCACGTCAAGTTTTTGGCGCCGTTGCCGGGGAGTGTTTTTCTAAAATCAATTAATCTTGATTTTAAAGATTAAATTGTTTTATCTTATTTTATTTTATTTTTGTTTTGAATCTGTGCTACTAATCTTTTCTCTGAAGTTGTATGCAAAGCAGTGCTTTTCTAAGGAGAAGCGAACGAATTGCTCAAAGAGAGAAGGAAAGAAAAAGGGCACAGACAACTCCCATTCCAGTAGCTGAAACCCTAGAGATGGCTGCTCCTAATCAGAATGCTGATCCTAGGATGAACACCATCCTCACGCCTATCTTTAACAGGCCCAATGCTGGAATTGTTCCACCAGAACTTGGGAACAATCAATGGGAGCTCAAGTCCAACATCATTCAGTTGGCCGAAAGAGAAAAGTATGGAGGAGAGGACAATGAAGATCCTCACAGATTCATTGACAGATTTTTACGAATCTGTGACTCTACAAAGCCTCCACATGTTTCTGATGATGCAATACGATTAAGAATTTTCCCTTTTTCTGTTAAGGGAAAAGCTCTTGATTGGATGGAAAGACAACCTGCGGATAGCATCATTTCTTGGGACAATTTGTCCGAAAAATTCTTTGCAGAGTTCTTCCCCATGGAGAAATACAACAACATGGTGAATGATATCACCTCCTTCAAACAACAATTTGGAGAGACCATCTGCGCTTCTTGGAATAGATTCAAGGCCCTCATGAGAAAGGTTCCTCATTATAACCTATCTCAAGGGGACCAAGTGAGAATCTTTTTCAATGGTTGTTTACCAGAGACGAAACTGGTCATTAATACTGCAGCAGGCGGTTCTTTGGGTGATAAGCTAGCTTCAGAGTCATATCATCTGATTGACAAGTTAGCTAAGAATGAGAATGAAACATCTATAAGGACAGGAAAAAGGGAAGTAGTGCCAATCAATGATAATAGTGCAATGCTGGCAGAACAAAAGTTGTTATCACAACAAATGTCCAATCTACATGCAAAGTTTGAAAGGATGCAGCTTTCTAAAGTTCAAGCAAGTGCAGTTGTTCTTGATTGTGAATATTGTCATGAAGATCATGACACCAATGCTTGTCCTACATTGATGTCTTCAGATTCTACTCAACAATTTCAGGTAAATGGTATTTGGTATGATCAGCGCCCTAATCAGCAAAATTTCTCAAGAAATCAAAATAATTCTGCTGGTGGTAATAATTACCAAAGGAAAAGTTATCAAGGTACTGGTTTAGATATGACATCAGACAACTATCTAAAACCACCACCTATTCCAAAAAAGGAGCCTTCTGACCTGGAGCGTTTAGTAGGAACATTAGCACAAAGTACTAACGCTTTCATGGAGGAAAGTAAGGCTAATCAAAGAAGTACCAATGCTTTCATTGAGGAAAGCAGAGCTGATTCCAGAAATACAAAAGCTTCAATCAAGAACCTGGAATATCAGATTGGTCAACTTGCCCAACAGTTATCTGATAGAGCTCCAGGTACCTTTCCTGGTAACACTACTACTAACCCCAAGGAAGATTGTCTGGCAGTTACAACTAGAAGTGGGAAAGTGGTATCATCACCACCAAAACCTATCGAAGAGGAAAAGAAGATTGAACAAGAGGAGAAATCTGAAAAAGAAAAGGAAAAGTCTCCTGAAATATTGAAACCAACTGATGATAAGAAGGAGCCAGCTACTCTTCCAAAAGAAAAATTTGAACTTAGTGAAGAGTATCTAATGAAAATGGCACCTTATCCTGGAAGGTTGAAGCCAGAATTAAAAGCAAAGAGTTATGACAGATTTCTTGATCTTTTCAAGAAATTGCATGTGAACATTCCGTTTGCTGAAGCATTGGCTAATATGCCAAACTATGCCAAATTCATGAAAGATCTCCTTTCCAGGAAGCAAAAGCTACAGGAATGCCAAACAGTTGCACTTACTGAGAAGTGCAGTGCTATTATCACTAGGAAGTTTCCTCCCAAACTTCGTGATCCTGGAAGCTTCAACATTGAAATTGAAATAGGAGACACAAAGATTGGCAAAGCTTTGTGTGATTTAGGGGCAAGTATTAATCTGATGCCCTTATCTATTTGTAAAGCCTTAGGGATCACTGAATTGAAGCCTACTCTGGTTTCTCTTCAGCTTGCTGATAGATCCTTGAGGAAGCCAAGTGGAATAGTCGAAGATGTTCTTGTAAAAATTGACAAGTTCATCTTTCTGGCTGATTTTATTGTGCTTGATATGGAGGTTGAGAATGAAATGCCTCTCATATTGGGTAGACCTTTCCTGGCCACAGCCCGTGCAATGATTGATGTAGAGCAGGGAAAGCTGGTGCTAAGGATGAATGAAGACACAATCACTGTCAATGTCTTTGATGTAATAAAAAGACCATATGATGATAGTGATTGTTTTGAAATTAATGTCTTAGAGGAAGTGATGCAAGAAGATGAAACTCCCTTGCAAGAATTGACTGTTGAATTGCAAGAGAGAGATCATATCCCTTTTGAGGAAGACATTAAAGTTGCTAATGAGTTGCTTGAACAGAAAACTTCTGACAAGGAAATAGGAGCTCCTAAAGTTGATCTTAAGGAGTTACCTCCTGCCCTAATGTATATGTTCCTGGGTGACAATGAAACGTATCCAGTGATCATAAATAACAGGTTATCTGCTAATGATGAGAAGAAACTGAAAGAAATTCTTTTAAAGCATAAGACTGCTTTGGGATGGTCCATGGCTGATCTTAAGGGTATAAGTCCTTCTTTTTGTACGCATAAAATTCTCATGGAGAATGAT